>JASANE010018057.1:0-14937 GCA_030248225.1 Trileptium ribeirensis
TGTTGTTTGTTCTTCGTTCAGTTACATCTATTGCTAGCGACAACAATTTTTGTCAGGGGGACAAAAAAGTATCAAGCGTACCTGACTAAGCTCCCAATTAAAAAATGCAGTATTTTTATTAAGTTTAGTGATGAAGGACCATGATGCAAGCAGAAACGATCAGTGCGCACCATGTTAACTTAATTTTAACCTATTTTTATTCTGCTCCCATCAATGGAAATTAACAATTGAAACGGAACGAACGAAGCGAGCCGACTTTCCACTGAGAGTGCTAAGGCAATAATCGTTAAATTTTTTTATATAATGGCCTTGTTCTTTAGTTGAACGCGGACAGTCCCTATCCAATCTCCCAATTTTCAGGGTCAAAATGGTAAAAACGGTTTTTACGGGTTCTTTGCCAGATCTGGAGATCCGGGAACCAGTGCTTCGCAGCCCATGTCTCGTGACACAGGCTAAGCATCCAAAAATAACGATCACAATGCAGACTCATCACACCGAGATCTAGAACTTTGCTGAGAAAGCCTATTTTGTGAGACCATTCCCTGCCTCCGCTGTGGGTCCGAATATGGTTCGTCGATCCTTTGCCAGATATGACGATTTTTCAATTTTCGGCAGGTAAGTTTATATAGAGGTTTTTCGTTACGCTAAATACAAAATCACTTTGTTATCTAGAGTCCGGCGTGTGTATTGAATGGGTTAATAGGTTTAGGGTAAATGAACCCATTTCGTTAATATAGTCTTCAGTTGTTTGATTACATTGCGTACAGGTCATCAAGAATTGTCTATATACGTTTTTCGGTAGGCTGAATACGATGGTTTGGTTATATAGACCAGCACAAATAGTTGATGTGTTGTCAGTTGTTTTCGATCGGTTTAGGATCGATGAGGTTTTATGATTTTTAATGGATTAGGGCTCAAGAGGTTTTATATGATGGTATATACAACAATAATACTGTCAGTTACAGGTGATGAAACACAATGATAATTTAAAAATGAAACCGCGCTCGCTCCATGTCACCCTCGCTTGCAAGTTACTAGTATTATTATAAAATAAAGGCGTTTTAAGCTATTTTTGTTCTGCTCCAATCAATGGCAATTAATAATATACATTATATAAAAATAGCATTTTTAACCCATTTTTATTCTGCTCCCATTAATGGCGGAATTAATAACACTATTACAAAATAACATTTGTAGAATATTTTTGTTCTGCTTCCATCAATGGCAAAATTAATAATTATTACAGATTTAAACTGTTTTTGCAGCTTTTCGCATGAATAAAGCCTTACATAATATATTACTGGCTTCTCCTAACCACCAAAATTATTCATGAGGTGCCCTTTTCGGAAGTGGAACTGGAGGAGCAGAAAATACCTAGTAATGACTCCTCTAGTTCATCTAGGAGATCGCCCAGTTGAACTGTGGTACCATAAATTACTGTAACTTACTGTTAGAAAACGTGAAAAATGTGTAACTTAGCAACGGACTGTAAAATTGTGTTTACTATGGGCAACGATATCCGGATACGATTTCATATCCAGATATTACCAGCGACGTCGGGATAATCCAGATATCCTAACATTGCATCAGGCGCAAAATTTTACCGGAAGAGAACGACAACACCTTGATACGAGAATGCCAAAATTACAATGTTTACAGATCATGTTTTCATGTGACCGTACGGGGAGCGGTTTTTGCAGTTATATCTATATTTTAGCTTTAGGCAGTCAATTTTAATGTATACTATATTTGAATTAAGCCAAAGAAACGAAGAAACTTCATTTCATCGGCTCGTATTACTGGCATTTGGAAACCCAAAATACATCAATTTCAAAACTGTATCTACATTGTAAGTTTTACCGCTGCCCTTCAGCCTTACGGCTTACCATCACATGGTGGCTGGTGGGTATTGGATACGAAGAAACCACCCTAACGTAGAAAATATTTGGATCTATGCCAGGTTCATGTTAAAATAAGTTGTGAGTTCTTAAGTAAGGAAAATAAGGAGCCACCTAAACAAATACATAGTATGGGTTTAGCGTTATGGTTACCTTTTCACAAAAGTCGCGCGAGTTTTCTAAGGTAGACGTGGTTGCTTCTCGGATACAGAAAAAGTAGACTCGGATAAATCTGTCAATGTTTTCAGAATGTGTCCTCAATATCCAGTGTGTTTCTTTGAAGCAGACGGTTTTGCCTTTAAAAGCAGGACTAAGCCGTCAAACATGACGAGGCTGATAACTTAGCTGAAGTTAAATGAGCGTAAAGGTTAAGGGTGTTCGCGAAGCAAGAAGCTAGGGCTAGTAGTAGTAGAATGATGATGGGCTGAATGGTTGTATTAACCATCCACTCAGGCACAAAGCGACCCATTGCGAAACCCTGCATGAATTTAAATTTCCGAAATAGTTCTATTTAAGGGCGAAGGCATAACTATACCATAGTGGCCTTTGACCACACAAGCTAAACTATGCATCGCATTTAGTTAAGGCAAAGTGGATTACGCAAATACATTACCCGCCGAAAATGACTGTCGCTCGCTCGCACCTCGCTCGACACTCGGTCGCGACTCCGTTTTTTTCTATAAATAGAATAATTATTATTGATTTAAATAGTTTGACCGTAGAAGCTAAACTATGCACTGCATCTAGTTAAGGCACAGTGGATTACGCAAATACATTACCCGCCGAAAATGACTGTCGCCCGCTCGCAACTCGCTCGACACTCGGTCGCGACTCCGCTTTTTTCTATAAATAGAATAATTATTATTGATTTAAATAGTTTGACCGTAGAAGCTAAACTATGCACTGCATCTAGTTAAGGCACAGTGGATTACGCAAATACATTACCCGCCGAAAATGACTGTCGCCCGCTCGCAACTCGCTCGACACTCGGTCGCGACTCCGCTTTTTTTCTATAAATAGAATAATTATTATTGATTTAAATAGTTTGACCATAGAAGCTAAACTATGCACCGAATTTAGTTAAGGCACAGTGGATTACGCAAATACAGTATCCGACGAAAATGACTGTAGCTCGATCGCAACTGGCTCGATACTCGGTCGCGACTATTTTTTCTATAAATAGAATAATTATTATTATTCATTTAAATAGTTTGACCGTAGAAGCTATACTATGCACTGCATCTAGTTAAGGCACAGTGGATTACGCAAATACAGCAACCGCCGAAAATAACTGTCGCTCGCGCGCAAATCGCTCGACACTCGGTCGCGACTATTTTTTCTATAAATAGAATAATTATTATTCATTTAAATAGTTTGACCGTAGAAGCTAAACTATGCACTGCATCTAGTTAAGGCACAGTGGATTACGCAAATACAGTACCCGCCGAAAATAACTGTCGCTCGCTCGCAACTCGCTCGACACTCGGTCGCGACTCCGCTTTTTTTCTATAAATAGAATAATTATTATTGATTTAAATAGTTTGACCATAGAAGCTAAACTATACACTGCATCTAGTTAAGGCACAGTGGATTACGCAAATACAGTACCCGCCGAAAATGACTGTCGCTCGATCGCAACTGGCTCGACACTCGGTCGCGACTATTTTTTTTTCTATAAATATAATAATTATTATTATTAATTTAAATAGTTTGACCGCAGAAGCTAAACTATACACTGCATCTAGTTAAGGCACAGTGGATTACGCAAATACATTACCCGCCGAAAATGACTGTCGCCCGCTCGCAACTCACTCGACACTCGGTCGCGACTCCGCTTTTTTCTATAAATAGAATAATTATTATTGATTTAAATAGTTTGACCATAGAAGCTAAACTATGCACCGCATTTAGTTAAGGCACAGTGGATTACGCAAATACAGTATCCGCCGAAAATGACTGTCGCTCGATCGCAACTGGCTCGACACTCGGTCGCGACTATTTTTTCTATAAATAGAATAATATTATTATTCATTTAAATAGTTTGACCGTAGAAGCTAAACTATGCACTGCATCTAGTTAAGGCACAGTGGATTACGCAAATACAGTATCCACCGAAAATGACTGTCGCTCGCTCGCAGTTGGCTCGATACTCGGTCGCGACTCTGTTTTTTCCATAAATATAATAATGCGCGACTAAACTTAACCTGCGCCCAACGACTATCCTATTTTGTTATTTAGAAAAAATGCGTTATCGAACTCTATCTTCTGAAGTAAAATTGGCCATTTTCTGTTCGCGAACACTCAAATTGTTTATGAACGAAAATTTATCGCTTTTGAATCGAAAAGGGTTATGTTCGCGAACAATCACTGACAAAGTAAGTGGCCCTTCTTTTACTCTGTTAATTTACATTGAATTTGTTCACGAACAAAGACAATTACCCTCTGAAAACTTATAATCAATATAGCACTACAGTACTCGCCAGAAATGAGTGTCACATTTCGAACAAAATTTATTTATTCTCGAACACTTTTCGAACAGCTTTCGAACAAATTTAAAAAAAGTGCGCCAAAATTTCGAACACATATCGAGCAAAATTCGAACAAAATTTTGAATTTATCGAGCGAACATCGAACAAACCTCGAACGAACAGCACTCATTTCTGGCGAGTACTGTATCATTGGCCGATTGCAAATCACCACTTTTAGGCTAGCAGTGAATCGAATCGCTTTTCTTGCTTGTTCCGTAACAATGAATATGGATTCGACATTGTGTTTTACAAAATAGGATTGTAAGTGGGCGCAGATTAAGTTTAGTCGCGCATAATTATTATTCATTTAAGTAGTTTGACCATAAAAACTAAACTATGCACCGCATTTAGTTAAGGCACAATGGATTACGCAAATACAGTACCCGCCGAAAATGACTGTCGCTCGCTAAACATAGGCAACTCGCTCGACACTCGGTCACGATTCTATTATTTGTATAGATAGAATAATTATTATTCATTTAAATAGTTTGACAGTGGAAGCTAAACTATGCACCGCATTTAGTTAAGGCACAATGGATTACGCAAATACAGTACACGCCGAAAATGACTGTCGCTCGCTCGCAACTCGCTCTACACGCGGTCGCGACTCTATTTTTTCTATAAATTGAATAATTATTATTCATTTAAATAGTCTGACCATAGAAGCTCAACTATGCACCGGATTTAGTTAAGGCATAGTCGATTACGCAAATACAGTATTTGCCGAAAATGACTGTTGCTCGATCGCAACTGGCTCGACGCTCGGTCGCGACTATTTTTTCTATAAATAGAATAATTATTATTATTAATTTAAATAGTTTGACCGTAGAAGCTAAACTATGCACTGCATCTAGTTAAGGCACAGTGGATTACGCAAATACATTACCCGCCGAAAATGACTGTCGCCCGCTCGCAACTCGCTCGACACTCGGTCGCGACTCCGCTTTTTTTCTATAAATAGAATAATTACTATTGATTTAAATAGTTTGACCATAGAAGCTAAACTATGCACCGCATTTAGTTAAGGCACAGTGGATTACCCAAATACATTGCCTGCCGAAAATGCCTGTGGCTCGCTCGCAACTCGCTCGACACTCGGTCGCGACTCTATTTTTCTATAAATAGAATAATTATTATTCATTTAAATAGTTTGACCGTAGAACTAAACTATGCACCGCATCCAGTTAAGACACAATGGATTACGCAAATACAGTACCCGCGGAAAATGACTGTCGCCCGCTCGCCACTCGGTCGCGACTCTATTTTTTCTATAAATAGAATAATTATTATTATTCATTTAAATAGTTTGACCGTAGAAGCTAGACTATGCACTGCATCTAGTTAAGGCACAGTGGATTACGCAAATACATTACCCGCCGAAAATGACTGTCGCTGGTCGCAACTCGCTCGACACTCGGTCGCGACTCTGTTTTTTTCTATAAATAGAATAATTATTATTGATTTAAATAGTTTGACCATATAAACTAAACTATGACCGCATTTAGTTAAGGTAAGGCACAGTGGATTACGCAAATACTGTACCCGCCGAAAATGACTGTAGCTCGCTAAGCATAGGCAACTCGCTCGACACTCGCTCGGGACTCTATTTTTTCTATAAATAGAATAATTGTTCTTCTTTTAAATAGTTTGACCGTAGAAGCTAGACTATGCGCTGCATCTAGCTAAGGCACAGTGGATTACGCAAATACATTACCCGCCGAAAATGACTGTCGCTGGTCGCAACTGGCTCAACAATCGGTCGCGACTCTGTTTTTCTATAAATAAAATAACGAGCGACTAAACTTAACCTGCGCCCAACGACTATCCTATTTTGTTTTCTAGAAAAAATGCGTTATCGAACTCTATCTTCTCAAGTAAAATTGGCCACTTTCTGTTCGCGAACACTCAAATTGTTTATGAACGAAAGTTTATCACTTCTGAATCGAAAAGGGTTATGTTCGCGAACAATCACTGACAAAGTAAATGGCCCTTTTTTACTCTGTCAATTTACATTGAATTTGTTCGCGTAGAGAGACAAATCCCCACTGAAAACTTATAATCGTTATAGCACTATCATTGGGTATTGCAAATCACCACTTCTACGCTAGCAGTGAATCGAATCGCTTTTCTTGCTTGTTCCGTAACAATGAATATGGATTCGACATTGTGTTTTATAAAATAGGATTCTAAGTGGACGCAGATTAAGTTTAGTCGCGCATAATTATTATTCATTTAAATAGTTTGACCATAAACACTAAACTATGCGCCGCATTTAGTTAAGGCACAATGAATTACGCAAATACAGTACCCGCCGAAAATAACTGTTGCTCGCTCGCAACTCGCTCGACACTCGGTCACGATTCTATTATTTGTATAGATAGAATAATTATTATTCATTTCAATAGTTTGACCGTAGAAGCTAAATGCACCGCATCTAGTTAAGGCACAGTGGATTACGCAAATACAGTACCCGCCGAAAATGACTGTCGCTCGCTCGCAACTCGCTCGACACTCGGTCGCGACTCCTCTTTTTTCTATAAATAGAATAATTATTATTGATTTAAATAGTTTGACCATAGAAGCTAAACTATGCACCGCATTTAGTTAAGGCACAGTGGAATACGCAAATACAGTATCTGCCGAAAATGACTGTCGCTCGATCGCAACTGGCTCGACACTCGGTCGCGACTATTTTTTATATAAAAATAATAATTATTATTCTTGATTTAAATAGTTTGACCGTAGAAGCTAAACTATGCACTGCATCTAGTTAAGGCACAGTGGATTACGCAAATACAGCACCCGCCGAAAATGACTGTCGCTCGATCGCAACTGGCTCGACACTCGGTCGCGACTATTTTTTTTCTATAAATAGAATAATTATTATTATTAATTTAAATAGTTTGACCGTAGAAGCTAAACTATGCACTGCATCTAGTTAAGGCACAGTGGATTACGCAAATACATTACCCGCCGAAAATGACTGTCGCCCGCTCGCAACTCGCTCGACACTCGGTCGCGACTCCGCTTTTTTTCTATAAATAGAATAATTATTATTCATTTAAATAGTTTGACCGTAGAAGCTAAACTATGCACTGCATCTAGTTAAGGCATAGTGGATTACGCGAATACAGTATCCGCCTAAAATGACTGTCGCTCGCTCGCAGTTGGCTCGATACTCGGTCGCGACTCTGTTTTTTCTATAAATATAATAATTATTATTGATTTAAATAGTTTGACCATAGAAGCTAAACTATGCACCGCATTTAGTTAAGGCACAGTGGATTACCCAAATACATTACCTGCCGAAAATGCCTGTGGCTCGCTCGCAACTCGCTCGACACTCGGTCGCGACTCTATTTTTTTATAAATAGAATAATTATTATTCAATTAAATAGTTTGACCTTAGAACTTAACTATGCACCGCATCCAGTTAAGACACAATGGATTACGCAAATACAGTACCCGCGGAAAATGACTGTCGCCCGCTCGCCACTCGGTCGCGACTCCGCTTTTTTCTATAAATAGAATAATTATTATTCATTTAAATAGTTTGACCGTAGAAGCTAAACTATGCACTGCATCTAGTTAAGGCATAGTGGATTACGCGAATACAGTATCCGCCGAAAGTGACTGTCGCTCGCTCGCAGTCTTCTCGATACTCGGTCGCGACTCTGTTTTTTCTATAAATAGAATAATTATTATTATTCATTTAAATAGTTTGACCGTAGAAGCTAGACTATGCACTGCATCTAGTTAAGGCACAGTGGATTACGTAAATACATTACCCGCCGAAAATGACTGTCGCTGGTCGCAACTCGCTCGACATTCGGTCGCGACTCTGTTTTTTTCTATAAATAGAATAATTATTATTGATTTAAATAGTTTGACCATATAAACTAAACTATGACCGCATTTAGTTAAGGTAAGGCACAGTGGATTACGCAAATACTGTACCCGCCGAAAATGACTGTAGCTCGCTAAGCATAGGCAACTCGCTCGACACTCGCTCGGGACTCTATTTTTTCTATAAATAGAATAATTGTTCTTCTTTTAAATAGTTTGACCGTACAGCTAAACTATGCACCGCATCTAGTTAAGGCATAATGGATTACGCAAATACAGTATCCGCCGAAAATGACTGTCGCTCGCTCGCAACTGGCTCAACAATCGGTCGCGACTCTGTTTTTCTATAAATAAAATAACGAGCGACTAAACTTAACCTGCGCCCAACGACTATCCTATTTTGTTTTCTAGAAAAAATGCGTTATCGTACTCTATCTTCTCAAGTAAAATTGGCCACTTTTTGTTCGCGAACACTCAAATTGTTTATGAACGAAATTTTATCACTTCTGAATCGAAAAGGGTTATGTTCGCGAACAATCACTGACAAAGTAAATGGCCCTTTTTTACTCTGTCAATTTACATTGAATTTGTTCGCGAAGAGAGACAAATCCCCACTGAAAACTTATAATCGTTATAGCACTATCATTGGGTATTGCAAATCACCACTTCTAGGCTAGCAGTGAATCGAATCGCTTTTCTTGCTTGTTCCGTAACAATGAATATGGATTCCACATTGTGTTTTACAAAATAGGATTCTAAGTGGGCGCAGATTAAGTTTAGTCGCGCATAATTATTATTCATTTAAATAGTTTGACCATAAACACTAAACTATACGCCGCATTTAGTTACGGCACAATGAATTACGCAAATACAGTACCCGCCGAAAATAACTGTCGCTCGCTCGCAAATAGCTCGACACTCGGTCGCGACTATTTTTTTCTATAAATAAAATAATTATTATTCATTTAAATAGTTTGACCGTAGAAGCTAAACTATGCACTGCATCTAGTTAAGGCACAGTGGATTACGCAAATACAGTACCCGCCGAAAATAACTGTCGCTCGCTCGCAACTCGCTCGACACTCGGTCGCGACTCCTCTTTTTTTCTATAAATAGAATAATTATTATTGATTTAAATAGTTTGACCATAGAAGCTAAACTATGCACCGCATTTAGTTAAGGCACAGTGGAATACGCAAATACAGTATCTGCCAAAAATGACTGTCGCTCGATCGCAACTGGCTCGACACTCGGTCGCGACTATTTTTTCTATAAATAGAATAATTATTATTATTCATTTAAATAGTTTGACCGTAGAAGCTAAACTATGCACTGCATCTAGTTAAGGCACAGTGGATTACGCAAATACAGTACCCGCCGAAAATGACTGTCGCTCGATCGCAACTGGCTCGACACTCGGTCGCGACTATTTTTTTTCTATAAATAGAATAATTATTATTATTAATTTAAATAGTTTGACCGTAGAAGCTAAACTATGCACTGCATCTAGTTAAGGCACAGTGGATTACGCAAATACATTACCCGCCGAAAATGACTGTCGCCCGCTCGCAACTCGCTCGACACTCGGTCGCGACTCCGCTTTTTTTCTATAAATAGAATAATTATTATTCATTTAAATAGTTTGACCGTAGAAGCTAAACTATGCACTGCATCTAGTTAAGGCATAGTGGATTACGCGAATACAGTATCCGCCGAAAATGACTGTCGCTCGCTCGCAGTTGGCTCGATACTCGGTCGCGACTCTGTTTTTTCTATAAATATAATAATTATTATTGATTTAAATAGTTTGACCATAGAAGCTAAACTATGCACCGCATTTAGTTAAGGCACAGTGGATTACCCAAATACATTACCTGCCGAAAATGCCTGTGGCTCGCTCGCAACTCGCTCGACACTCGGTCGCGACTCTATTTTTTTATAAATAGAATAATTATTATTCAATTAAATAGTTTGACCTTAGAACTTAACTATGCACCGCATCCAGTTAAGACACAATGGATTACGCAAATACAGTACCCGCGGAAAATGACTGTCGCCCGCTCGCCACTCGGTCGCGACTCCGCTTTTTTTTCTATAAATAGAATAATTATTATTCATTTAAATAGTTTGACCGTAGAAGCTAAACTATGCACTGCATCTAGTTAAGGCATAGTGGATTACGCGAATACAGTATCCGCCGAAAATGACTGTCGCTCGCTCGCAGTTGGCTCGATACTCGGTCGCGACTCTGTTTTTTCTATAAATAGAATAATTATTATTATTCATTTAAATAGTTTGACCGTAGAAGCTAGACTATGCACTGCATCTAGTTAAGGCACAGTGGATTACGTAAATACATTACCCGCCGAAAATGACTGTCGCTGGTCGCAACTCGCTCGACATTCGGTCGCGACTCTGTTTTTTTCTATAAATAGAATAATTATTATTGATTTAAATAGTTTGACCATATAAACTAAACTATGACCGCATTTAGTTAAGGTAAGGCACAGTGGATTACGCAAATACTGTACCCGCCGAAAATGATTGTAGCTCGCTAAGCATAGGCAACTCGCTCGACACTCGCTCGGGACTCTATTTTTTCTATAAATAGAATAATTGTTCTTCTTTTAAATAGTTTGACCGTAGAACTAAACTATGCACCGCATCTAGTTAAGGCATAATGGATTACGCAAATACAGTATCCGCCGAAAATGACTGTCGCTCGCTCGCAACTGGCTCAACAATCGGTCGCGACTCTGTTTTTCTATAAATAAAATAACGAGCGACTAAACTTAACCTGCGCCCAACGACTATCCTATTTTGTTTTCTAGAAAAAATGCGTTATCGAACTCTATCTTCTCAAGTAAAATTGGCCACTTTCTGTTCGCGAAAACTCAAATTGTTTATGAACGAAAGTTTATCACTTCTGAATCGAAAAGGGTTATGTTCGCGAACAATCACTGACAAAGTAAATGGCCCTTTTTTACTCTGTCAATTTACATTGAATTTGTTCGCGAAGAGAGACAAATCCCCACTGAAAACTTATAATCGTTATAGCACTATCATTGGGTATTGCAAATCACCACTTCTAGGCTAGCAGTGAATCGAATCGCTTTTCTTGCTTGTTCCGTAACAATGAATATGGATTCGACATTGCGTTTTGCAAAATAGGATTCTAAGTGGGCGCAGATTAAGTTTAGTCGCGCATAATTATTATTCATTTAAATAGTTTGACCATAAACACTAAACTATGCGCCGCATTTAGTTAAGGCACAATGAATTACGCAAATACAGTACCCGCCGAAAATAACTGTCGCTCGCTCGCAAATCGCTCGACACTCGGTCGCGACTATTTTTTTCTATAAATAAAATAATTATTATTCATTTAAATAGTTTGACCGTAGAAGCTAAACTATGCACTGCATCTAGTTAAGGCACAGTGGATTACGCAAATACAGTACCCGCCGAAAATAACTGTCGCTCGCTCGCAACTCGCTCGACACTCGGTCGCGACTCCTCTTTTTTTCTATAAATAGAATAATTATTATTGATTTAAATAGTTTGACCATAGAAGCTAAACTATGCACCGCATTTAGTTAAGGCACAGTGGAATACGCAAATACAGTATCTGCCGAAAATGACTGTCGCTCGATCGCAACTGGCTCGACACTCGGTCGCGACTATTTTTTCTATAAATAGAATAATTATTATTATTCATTTAAATAGTTTGACCGTAGAAGCTAAACTATGCACTGCATCTAGTTAAGGCACAGTGGATTACGCAAATACAGTACCCGCCGAAAATGACTGTCGCTCGATCGCAACTGGCTCGACACTCGGTCGCGACTATTTTTTTCTATAAATAGAATAATTATTATTATTAATTTAAATAGTTTGACCGTAGAAGCTAAACTATGCACTGCATCTAGTTAAGGCACAGTGGATTACGCATATACATTACCCGCCGAAAATGACTGTCCCCCGCCTTTCTTTTTCTTTATTCTTTTTTCCGCTCTGCAAACTCGCTCGATCCATCCCCCATACTCGGTCGCGACTCTGCTTTTTTCTATAAATATAATAATTATTATTGATTTAAATAGTTTGACCATAGAAGCTAAACTATGCACCGCGTTTAGTTAAGGCACAGTGGAATACGCAAATACAGTACCCGCCGAAAATAACTGTCGCTCGCTCGCAACTCGCTCGACACTCGGTCGCGACTCCTCTTTTTTCTATAAATAGAATAATTATTATTGATTTAAATAGTTTGACCATAGAAGCTAAACTATGCACCGCATTTAGTTAAGGCACAGTGGATTACGCAAATACAGTATCCACCGAAAAAGACTGTCGCTCGATCGCAACTGGCTCGACACTCGGTCGCGACTATTTTTTTCTATAAATAGAATAATATTATTATTCATTTAAATAGTTTGACCGTAGAAGCTAAACTATGCACTGCATCTAGTTAAGGCATAGTGGATTACGCCGATACAGTATCCGCCGAAAATGACTGTCGCTCGCTCGCAGTTTGCTCGATACTCGGTCGCGACTCTGTTTTTTCTATAAATATAATAATTATTATTGATTTAAATAGTTTGACCATAGAAGCTATACTATGCACCGCATTTAGTTAAGGCACAGTGGATTACCCAAATACAGTACCCGCGGAAAATGACTGTCGCCCGCTCGCCACTCGGTCGCGACTCTATTTTTTCTATAAATAGAATAATTATTATTCATTTAAATAGTTTGACCTTAGAACTAAACTATGCACCGTATCCAGTTAAGACACAATGGATTACGCAAATACAGTACCCGCGGAAAATGACTGTCGCCCGCTCGCCACTCGGTCGCGACTCCCTTTTTCTCCAGCAAAAATAAAAATATTATTATTCTTTGTGCCTGCTCTTGCACGTGCATATCAAGTTAAGGCACAGTGGATTACGCAAATACATTACCCGCCAAAAATAACTGTCGCTGGTCGCAACCGTTCGACACTCGGTCGCGACTCTGTTTTTTCTATAAATAAAATAATTATTATTAGTTATTAAAATAGTTTGACCGTAGAAGCTAAACTATGCACTGCATCTAGTTAAGGCACAGTGGATTACGCAAATACAGTACCCGCCAGAAAAATGACTGTCGCTCGCTCGCAACTGGCTCAACAATCGGTCGCGACTCTGTTTTTCTATAAATAAAATAACGAGCGACTAAACTTAACCTGCGCCCAACGACTATCCTATTTTGTTTTCTAGAAAAAATGCGTTATCGAACTCTATCTTCTCAAGTAAAATTGGCCACTTTCTGTTCGCGAAAACTCAAATTGTTTATGAACGAAAGTTTATCACTTCTGAATCGAAAGTCGTCCGCGATCACCTACAAAGTAAATGGCCCTTTTTTACTCTGTCAATTTACATTGAATTTGTTCGCGAAGAGAGAAAAATCCCCACTGAAAACTTATAATCGTTATAGCACTATCATTGGGTATTGCAAATCACCACTTCTAGGCTAGCAGTGAATCGAATCGCTTTTCTTGCTTGTTCCGTAACAATGAGTATGGTTCGCATTGGTTTTGCAAAATAGGTTCTAGTGGGCGCAGATTAGTTTAGTCGCGCATAATTATTATTGATTTAAATAGTTTGACCATAAACACTAAACTATGCGCCGCATTTAGTTAAGGCACAATGAATTACGCAAATACAGTATCTGCCGAATACAACTGTCGCTCGCTCGCAAATGGCTCGACACTCGGTCGCGACTATTTTTTCTATAAATAAAATAATTATTATTCATTTAAATAGTTTGACCGTAGAAGCTAAAACTATGCACCGCATCTAGTTAAGGCACAGTAGATTACGCAAATACAGTACCTCGCCGAAAATAACGACTGGTTCAATCATCGCACGCAACTCGCTCGACACTCGGTCGCGATTCTCTCTTTTTTTTCTATAAAAATAGAAAATTATTATTATTGATTTAAATAGTTTGACCATAAGAAAGCTAAATTATGCACTGCGATTAGTTCAAGGCACAGTGGAATTCGCGGTAAATACAGTATCCGCCGAAAATGACTGTCGCCCGCCCGCAACTCGCTCGACACTCGGTCGCGACTCCGCTTTTTTCTATAAATAGAATAATTATTATTGATTTAAATAGTTTGACCATAGAAGCTAAACTATGCACCGCATTTAGTTAAGGCACAGTGGAATACGCAAATACAGTATCTGCCGAAAATGACTGTCGCTCGATCGCAACTGGCTCGACACTCGGTCGCGACTATTTTTTTCTATAAATAAAATAATTATTATTCATTTAAATAGTTTGACCGTAGAAGCTAAACTATGCACTGCATCTAGTTAAGGCACAGTAGATTACGCAAATACAGCACCCGCCGAAAATAACTGTCGCTCGCTCGCAACTCGCTCGCAACTCGCTCGACACTCGGTCGCGACTCCTCTTTTTTTCTATAAATAGAATAATTATTATTGATTTAAATAGTTTGACCATAGAAGCTAACGCCACTGATGAATTTTAGTTAAGGCACAGTTGAATACGCAAATACAGTACCCGCCGAAAATAACTGTCGCTCGCTCGCAACTCGCTCGACACTCGGTCGCGACTCCTCTTTTTTTCTATAAGCAATACGTAACTGAACGAAGTAA
>JASANE010018058.1:0-15810 GCA_030248225.1 Trileptium ribeirensis
GTTGTCCATTATACTGTGGACGGGATTTTTTTGTATTCGGAAAAAATGTTGTCCATTATACTGTGGACGGGATTTTTTTGTATTCGGAAAAAATGTTGTCCATTATACTGTGGACATAATTATTGGCGGTCGGAAAAATGTTGACCATGGCACTGTGGTCAGAATTAATTTTTGTTCTAAAAATGTTAACCATTGGGTGTGGTCAGATTTATTTTAAATGTTGACCATTATCGTGTGGTCGGGATTTTCGTAAAAGTTGACCATTGCTAGGTGGTCAAGATTATGGATTTTCGATAAAAGTTGGCCATTAGGCTGTGGTCAGGATTATCCACCTCGTAACGATCCGTAAGGATCTGTTACACCTACATCCACCATTTTTTTAGTTTGTTTTGTTTCTAAGTAAATATCGTTCGCTGTTAACCCAATCATGAAACGAAAAATTAATTATTAAATTAGAAGCAAATAATTATTGTCAGAATTCAACATAAAAAATAGGGTAGAAACTTGAAGAAATATACCTTTGTGGGTTGTAGAAATTGGTTGGCCGCTCTCATTATTTGATTGTCCTGCATTAGGATTAGTGCAGTCTTTCAACCTTTTGGGCTCCCCTGGCTTAATATCTTCTGGCAAACCTTCAGTTTTCCTTGATACAAATGTGACGAAGTTGATTTAAAAAATAAAATGTTTACTAAATTCCAATCCGGAACGGAAAATTTCGTAAATTTACATTAAAAATCCTTAAAAAATGCCGCTAACCTCTATCAGCCGCCTATTAACAACTTTTAAGGTAATTTCTGGGCTATTTCAACAAATTAAATTGATTGAAAATATGAATTGTAACAATTTCTAGGCTTAGAAGCCCTCTGGTAATTGAAATTGACCGAGCGAAGCGAGCGGTATTTCCACTGAGGGCGCTAGAGGAAAAATCATCGTGAATTTTTTTGTCTGTCGCTATCATTCATAGCTCATTTTCGGATGGACGACAAACGTTTCTTCGATAGCAGAAGTGTTGACGATGTGCGCTTTAGTTGAAGGCAAACAGTTCCCACCCCATGTCTGGGGTGAAATTGTCAAAAACCTGTTTTATGGGTTCTTTCCCAAATTGGACCAAACGTGTTTCGCAGCCAATATCTCGAGACATAGGCTTCGCATCGAAAATCTGATCAGCTAATTGAAATCTACAATTTTATTGACCACGATTTTTTGTATGACGACTTTTTGTGGGCCCTTATATGGTTTGTCGATCCTTTGTCATAAATGGGTTTTTCAAACTTCGCCTTGCTCGTTTTTACCTTACAATGAGTGCGCATTTGTTATATAAAGTCCAACTTGACTATGTTATACCTTTTCATGGGGCTTCAACGGTTTTACGATCGACGCACCCGAATGCCAAATTGTCGTGCGTTTTCATTTGTCTAATTATGTATTGCGTGCATGGCATCAAGAATAGTCTATATTAGGTATTACTGACGCATGAATGCAATAATTTGGCTGTCTAGAGTCCGGCGTGCGTATTTCATGCCTTTTAATGAGTTTTCAATGGGTTTAGGGTTAATGAACCGGATTTCTAGAATATAGTCTCTCTTCAATTGTTTGGTTACGTATTGCATACAAGTCATCGAGAATTGTGTATGTAGGTTTTCTGGTAGGCTGAATACGATGGTTTGATTATCTAGAGTGCAGTACGGGTACATTATTCCTTTTCAGATGTTTTTATTGTGTTTAGAATCAATGAATCTGCTTTCCAGAAAATAGCAGGTCTTCAGTAGTTTGGTATATGGCATTAAAATGGTCTACATAGAGGTTTTTGGTGTGCTGAATACAATGATTTGGTTAGCTATAGTCCAGCGTGCGTATTTCATGGGTTGCAATAGGTTTTAAGTCAATGAACCAGATTTCCAGGATATAGTCTGTCTTCAGTGGTTTGGTTACTTATTGTAACATGTCATAAATAATTGTTTATTATACGTTATTCAGTTAGTATCTTGTTTACGTTTTCTGATTTATCGTTTTTTACGTAGGCTGAATACCATGCTTTGGTTACCTAGAGACCAGCAGAAATACTTGATGCGTTGTCACTTGTTTTCGATGGGTTTAGGGTCGACGAGGCTGTAGGAATTTCAATAGATGAAGGATTCAAGAGGTTTTAGGGTATATATACATCAAACACAGCCTGTTACAAATGATTAAACATAATGATAACTTAAAAATGAAACCGCACTCGCGCCGTTTCACCATATCTTCGAGATACCAGTATTACCTGAGTATCGTGTACGCAGTAATGCAATTATTATGTCTACTACAATATTTGGTTTTGAAGTCACTGTTTATATATATTGTTTTTCAAACATTGTGGAATTACTATTTGTGAATCTATGTTGATATATAAATATACAGTTCACAATAATTTGCTCTAATAATGTGTAACCATAATTGTGTGATTATATTATTATGTGTATTATGATTATATTATTGTTATTGTTACTATTATTATTATTATTATGTGCAAATTTATGTGTAATTATATTTTTGTAAATAATTTTTCTAGGACTGAGCCCCATCGCCGCAAATATGACGCATCCGAAATATGTCATCGGATTCGTAACGGATTCGGACTGTCGTATATACAACGGCGAGCGTTTAATGATCGACGGTTTGTGGATGATTTTGTGGAGGTAATTGTTTGAACGTGTGCCAAACCACCACCACCACCACATCCTTTAAAGTCGATTGGTTCCATCTCCTGCGCAACGGGTTCGAATGTACCATGATTTGGACGTGTGCCAAAATTCCGTACAAATAATAATTACCGAAAACACGCACACATGGGTTTGTTTAATTTTTCCCGAACCCCGCACAAACGTTATAGTTTTCCTATAATATTTTGTCAGCGGTTTCTTTTGTATATCCGTAAAGGGCATTTTTCTCTGGTAATATTATACTGTGATATCGGCTTATGCTGGATAAAATAGACTGAAAACTGCTGACGACTGTAGCCTGCAGCAGCTAGTGTTTCAACAATGTGTGTGGGAAATGAATTTCCAAAGCAGTCACCACAAAAGAAATCTCATGATGATCTGTGGCGATTTCAAAGCCCAGGTTTGCTCAAGGCTTTCTGATGAGAAAATCACACTCTTCGATTTTGCACTGGGTAATCGTACAGACAATTATTGGCTGCGATTGCGACTGGCCAATCCACAGTGGGGAATGGGAGACCCCCACTTTACAAATCCCCCATGTTCGTGAGATTTTTCCTTTTGTCTGTTACCCCACTCGGCTGAAGCCCACATGTTCAACTAAATCCAATAATTTTTTTGTCTCAAAATTTATTTATCTTTTGGTATGCTACATGTTTTTGTAACTATTATCACTACGTCTAATGATGAAACGTTGTTTTGTAGCTTAAAAATACATGCACGGCAGTAAAACCACATGAAAATATGGAAATATTTAATATTTTTAAGAAAAGTTTATTACCCCCACTTTGACATATCTCCTCTCATAATGAACCTGGGACACCCCGAAGTTCTCCCCACTGTTCGGATGGTTGTGAACAGTACAGTGCGGCTCGTATCGAATGCTTAGTATTTGAAACTATTTTTAGTCAACACTAACTGTGAATACAAAAGGAGATCGTCTGCAAACAAGGGGTCACCTAATGATAAATATTACCAGCTTTATCACAAGTGTTGAATAAACGGTAGTTATCTTCCGTTAATGACTGTCGCTCATATTCTTGGGAAACAGTGCTTAACGACCACACAATAGTTGTGCTGAAATTAAGATTTCATCTGGCCCGAACTCACCACGACCAGCCCCAACGTCCTCACGATTTGGCAATGCTGCGAGAAAAGGCTACTGCAAAAATAACGTCAACGCCGCCATCTCGGGCGGCTTCTCAACGCTGCAAGACAGCAAACTTCCCATCGAAGAGCATTGTCCTAATTCAGAACCAACGTCACTAGCGCAATGTAAAACGAACATTCCCCAAAACCAAACCCAAGAAACGTGTTCAATGGGTGAGCGGTGAGTCCATGATCGCTGCCGGATTCAAGCTGGGCGAATCCACTCTAAGACATACCAAAGCGCCACGACGCATATTGGGAAACAAGCTGCATCAACGTCTTTAAAATGACAAGGCAAGCTCTGAACTAAATGAAACGTATATGATGAAGGTCTACGACAAACTCTTACGTTTTACTACAAAACATTCAAAACATTGGCAGCCGGATAAACGTGGCTTGATTAACGGCGGCAACGGAAAACCAGTTCCCATAGAGGAAGAGCTGTTGCATCGGTGATGATAACACTTCAATCAGGTTCCCAATCGTGCTGAACCATGACATTCCATCAGTGATGAGAATAATCCTCTTCAAAAGGTTCTATGTGATCAACTGTGATGGTCCGCCAACCATCTACGAGATATCAAGGTATAAAAAGCATCTGTAACGGCAGAGCGCAAGACGGAATACATGCTGAAGTGTACAAGCTGCACAACATCCAAGCGGTCGAAAGTCTTCAACGTTTGCTATCGAGAATCTGGATAACAGAAATCATACCTAACGACTGGTGAGCCGCTATCTTGATTCCTTTCTATAAAAAGGACACAAATTAATCTTTGTGTAGTAGGTATAAAGGTATTGCACTATCAGATATTGTCTTCAAAATTGTTGGGGCGGTCGTCGTGTCTACTGATTCACGTGTGTTGGTGACGCCTTAATGCGATACGAGTAATGCGGCTTCCGGCCAGGTCGTAGTGCGATCGACCAGATTCTCAACCTTTGGTTGCTCTTGGAACAGCGACACGAATTCTAGCAACGAACCGTAGTTGTATTCCTTGTCTTCTAGGCGGCATTGTAGTAAGTTTACAAAGACTCTTTATACAAGGTAATGAAGGCTGGCGGTCTGCCACGGAAAATGACTCTATTATAAAGGCCCTTTCTATTCCATATTACTTGTCAGCTTGAACAACAAAAAGTTGGACCATTTGAAATTTAGTCAGATGATATACACGGCTCCTTCATGTCTCCTATTCTATTCAAATATGCCGTTCTGGCTTGTCCACAGCCCTACGAAAAGTGCGGGTAAACTTCCGGTGCTCGATGTTCATTCTCGGTTTAAATTTCAAAGCTGGGAGGGATAAATTTTGCTTAAAAATACTAAATATTTCGATGCTTTCATGTAGTTTCACTGTCGTGTATGTACATATATCGTCGCCTGAGTGACAAAACATAGCAAATCTTCAAAAAGCAAATTTTCAAAATCGGCTTTTTGGATAGATGAATTACCACGTATCCTCGCTACGTGTAACAAAAAGTCTTATGCACCAATTCAAGCAAGATAACGAGCTATGACTTGTTAACAGAAGGTATTAAACGACCAAGCCATTTATATCAGCAGCGACAAAACATTGTAAGCGCCGCTGAAATGGCGGTTAGTACATCTAGTTCAAATTACGTGTTGTGACCAGATACCGCAAGCGACATGATGATGGTGCTTAGGACGTAATACTCACACAAATTCGCGCTAAGGAAATATTTTGGGACTGATCTTAGGCGTATGCTTTCATGTACTGAAACGGCCAATTACAAATTAGCTTTAAATTACCACGCCTTTCCTTTGTTTCAGGAATCCCGCCGGAAAAAGCCGTCAGGAAGCGATTAAATACCCACGATCAACGTTAAACTCCATTGACTATGAATAAATTCAATAAAGGAATACCCAATGCATAGGGCGCTGCACAGCGGGTTAAAACCAATCTAAAAATTGATTATTTTTCGATTTACCCCTCCCCCTTCGCGCATGCACGTTGGGTGTTCCTTTGTAGAATTTATTCATTAAATACTAGACAATGTTCGGATTAGACGAGATTGTGTGGGTGAACTGGAGAGGCAAGAAACAACTGTGGCCGGCGGCTATTGTTGCAAAATCTTACGAAGGACAGGACGCTGAAAATGTCTACTGGTTTGGAAGCGATGCTTTTTCGCACAACATCAATTCAAAGTTAATTTTGAAATTCGACGTTTCTGCGCTCCGTAATGTTATGGGGCGGTCGCGGTGGCCGGTTAAATATCTGGAAGCAATAGAGGATATGATATCATATGCCCACGAGCAACAGATCAATGCCGTTGTCAGGGTTCTTACCGATTCTCAAACAGCGGTGGAGTATTTCCGGCCAGCATCAAAATTATTCTTGACGTTGCGGACATGTTATCTGAAATTGTCGCTTCTACAGCTCTTGCTGAACCTGGAACTCATGCTACATCAGAGTCGACCGCTTTAACTTCTTCAAAGGTAATTACTATGCCTCCTGCACCTCCCCTTGCATTAAAGCTTGCCGTTGCGTCTTCAGTGGAACCTTGTGTGTCAACGGAAGCACCTGTTGCATCACAACTGGATACTTCAACGTCTGATATTCTTCCTGAAGGACCTGCTGCGTCACAACTGGATACTTGAACGTTCGATATTCTTCCGGGAGCAGCTGCTATATCTAAGTCGGAGATTGCTTAGGCATTCAAGTTTCGACTGATAAAGCGAAAGAGATACGACTCTTGATGTAACAAAAGAAGGATCTGCTACCCGGCCGCAGCGCGTCTCGGCTGAGATTCCAACGGACAACTTTAAACATCAAGGAGAGCAGTCAGAACACAATAGGTACAAAACCGATGGCTGAATGATCAGTGATAGCAACAATGGTTACAAGAAAGATTCAACTATTCCACCAGCTGCGGCCAAACGCCGCAATGATCTTACGTGGCCGAATGTTACGGATAATACCACCGACTACGGTTTGCGTACTTCTAACGGAACCAGACGCAGACAATCCGATCCAGAAAGTTGGAAACGTAACGTTGAGAGAAGATTGAATATCGCAGCTAAACGACCCCGTGAAGTCTGCAAAGGAACCTGCCGCTTTAAATGTCATGACATCATGTCTGAAGCTGATCGCGGACAAATATGTCAAAAATACTGGTCCATGGACTACGACCGTCGGACGGAATTCATTTTGAGGCAGACGACCGAGCAGGAAGTAAAACGTCATCGAACAAAGAAAGGTACGAAAGCGGGAGCAACGGATGCTGAGCAGCCGCCAAGCTACTTGCGGAATAAGACGATCTTGTATAGGTTGGATTGCTATGGCGAAAGGAATGCAAGCTGTCGACCGTCCTGCGGCGGCCACGTTGTTTGCGCGGTATTCTTCCAAAACACATTGGCGATATCCCAAGCTACGATTCGAGGAGCACGCAAACGTGGTGGGCAAAACAAATGCAACATAGAGCCGGATAAAAGAGGACGTCATGCCCCAGCTCACAAATTACCTGATGAGATTAGTGAACTCATAATTGCTCATATATACTCGTTTCCGAGGATTGCGTCCAATTATTGTAGGGCGTCTACGAAGCGGCAGTACCTAGATCCCAACCTGGATATTACGAAAATGTATGAACTCTTCAAGGAAGCGCACCCAGATCTTCTAGCAACACGTGGTCAAGACTACGCTTTTCAGGAATGGTCTTATCGCAACATATATTTGAACAAATTTAACCTGGGCTTCTTCCGGCCACGCAAATACCAATGTCTCAAATGTGAGAAATATGAACACTTAATGAAATCGGGCGAAACGCGGCTTCCAAGGAGTACAACGAGACTACCCGATTGCCCCATAGAAACCGCAAGGACATTGCCCGAAAGATTTTTGACGACGACCACGCACTTACGAAGCAAAATGCATCGTTCACTCAGGCGTCCTTTGATTTGCAATCAGTCCTTTGCACGCCACATTCCGATGTAAGCCTCTTCTATTATAAGAGGAAACTGAATATTTACAATTTTACTGTGCTTAACCACCAAATCAATGACGGGCATTGTTTCCTGTGGCCCGAGTATGAGGGCCGCAGGTGTGCGTCCGAAATCGGAACTTGTTTGTTAAAATTTTTAAGCACATTATCAGAAGCCACGGCGAATGTTGCTTTGGTGTGTAATTCGTGTAGCGGTCAAAATAAAAATTCCATGATAGCTGCAGTAATAATTCACGCTGTGCGCGAAATCACACACTTGAACTCTATTACGGTGACCTATCTTGAACCGGGTCACACGCAAATGCCCGTAGATAACATGCTCCCGCGCATTGAGGCAAACAGAAGATTCAAGAAGATATACAGCTATCCAGAATGGAATGCAATGCAACATAGCGATTTCTGTGATCTGGAATTGGAACGAGCAAGCACCTACAGATGTCCCAGGTGCGGGTCATGCAAGCGAACAAGACAAAATCTATTGAAACAATTTCGGTAAAATACAACTACGATGACGCAGGCTTTACGAAAATTAAATTTCGGCCTCAAAAGAAAAGTATTAGCACACTACGGTCATTGTACTCAGCACAATTGCCTATATCAGTGAACAAGAAGAATGATTTGCTGGAAATGTTAGCGTCAGGAGCGATTCCGAAAGAGTACAGAGGATTTTACGATGATCTTCCAACGGATGACGGTATTTGTGCCGATATAATGCTGGAAGACGATGACGAAGAAGCATTCTGACTAGCCGTTCCTCGTTTAAAGAATACCCACATGCCATGTCTCTTATCTCTAGTGCAAATAGTAGTATTTACCATGAGGCACATGGTAAATACTACTATTTGCACTAGAGATAATGTCACCCGCAGCTGAGTGACAAAATGTTTTAAGCTCCATTGCCTTGAATATTTTTAGGACGCCTGAAGTTATGACCGCGAAAATACCATCCCTGAATTTACTTCATAATTAGGGCAATCTTCCAACTAAGGGTTTTTACCTAATAGGCTGAACACCAGTATGGAAAAGTTTTTTTACGATTTTCTCGAAATCAATGTTTGGGGCTTACTACATTTTGTCGCTGAGACGACGATATATGCAAAATATTTTATAAAACTGTTTGTATCTAGAAAAACATAAATTTTGGGACATGAAAAATTTTTGGATTTAGTTTAGCATGGAGTTTCGGCTAAGTACAGGGCTGGACATGAGGGAAAATGCCACGAACATGTGGGATTTGAAAATTGGGGGCCCGAGTTTGGAATCCCTAGATAAGTTTGCCGGTTTAAAATCTATCGCAGTTTATGCCTACTAGTGTAGAAATTGCCGTCAGCTTCTGTGGGTAGTCAAAAAATCCCTGGGCAGTTCTAAACCAGTTGTTCATTTGATAACTTTGCTCCCATGGCTGTGGTTTGTAATAACTGTGAACAAAATAAATAATTGTTGATCACTGTTGCGTGTTCATATTACGTCCGATCCAATCCGAAATAACATGAACAATTTTTTCTGACCGAATCGGATGATATGGAAACAAAAATACATATACTATACATGTGTGCGATAACAACTATAAAACTTTGTCGTATCGATTGGGATCGGATCGGATGTAATATGAGCACAATTTGGATCGGTTCGGATCGGATGCAGTGTGATCACGGCCTTAAACAAAGTCCATTGTGCTGTTTGAGTTATGGCTTGTGTAAGCCAAAAAGATCATTTTTGTCCTGCTATTTCTCCCAACATGATCATCGTTTTACATTGGCAACATTTTTCACATTAATTCAGGAAATAATCAAGCTGTCATCTGATGATTCACTGAAAAAAGGCGAAAAATTTCGTGTCAACGGATATCTCTGGTAAGTTACAGTATTCTCAAAAAATAACTGTCGCTCGCTCGAAACAAATTTGTTCTAAATATAAAATTTTTATTTATATAGTTAAGAGGGAATGTTAGTAATCTAATCCCGTATGAAAAAAATTTGTGGATTTTAGACAAAGGAAAAGTTAGCATCCAATAGAGGAAATTGCGCTAAGTTTTCAGCAGCGAAGTAAAGTACCTAGCGGTTTTTGCGATGGCCAAAATATAATGATCTTGAACGCGTGAGACCTAAGGGGTATCGAAATACTGTGCCACCCCATTTTCTTTATTAATCCCGTATAACTTCAATTCATTTAGCGGTATCTGTGAAAGCTGTATGCCTTACGTGCGATAAAATTTAATTGTGCAAACTTAGCAAGCCTAGACTCAGATCGGCATTCACGCTACGTCCAGGACGTCATAATCATCTGAACGTCCATATCTACAACCTTGGAATAACTGGTGGGTCGTTGTCAGGCTGGCAAATGGTGAAAAAAATTCTGCTCGTCAGTCTCAACTGTAACAGTGCATGTGATGTTTAGAGTCGTACCTGACCAGAATTCTTTCTTGCTCACAAGGTTACACTAAGGCGAAACCAAGAAGATATCCACGTCCGCCTTTGGAGTGCGGCAGGTCTTGCTCAAATTATCACGGGACCGTGTAACTAACGGACAAAATTTTGCTTTTTTCGCAATGGTACTTTGACAGCAGCCTAATGCATCCATCTTGGAAAATTGATCAGATTATTGAGGCTACATATTTTTTTATATTGTCAACAATTATTATTGCTGTAATGTTGTGAAAAAATGTGTGGGTTTTTGAGCGAGGAAATTTTCGAGCAAATACATGGTTGAATTCTAAAATTCGTCAGATGTCCAAGCTACCTTATAGCATTTGGACCTTTAACCCGGACAGCTAGCCGCGGACATAAAATTCTGGTCTACAGGGTATTGCGGCTAAACGTGGTCGAAGAGTTTATTTTTGGATTATATTTTTGCATATGTCGGATTATATTTCCGTCTTTTTCAACCGAAAATGGCCTCAGAATGCGTTCCTGACTATTCCTGAATGCACAATCTCTTTATACGGTTACTTCCCGCTAATGCATGGTATAGATGACCGAATAAGTTGTCGTAACTACGACTATTATAGATAAATTGTAGTGGTGGTAGCGAAATTGGATACACCAAACCCAGGCCACTGGTGATTAGACTTGTTTTTAGTCGCCAGTTTCACGTCCGGTGCTCGTGGCTCGGCTATTTTGCTGACAAACAGTAATTTCTATGCAGACATTCTATTTGCGAGTAAACTGTTTGCTGCCTGTCAACTCTGTTAAATTACTGCAATAATTATTTTTATTCTGCTTTTGTGTCTTCAGCTATCTCTCAACTCGCTTCCCGTATCTACGAAATGTTCTCGAGCGCAACATCGTGAAGTTGTGTAAGGCTGAAATTATCGATAGCGAATGCCTAAACAAAATAGTTGCGACGGAGAGCCGAGAACAACAACTATCGTCGTCGGGTCATCGCGTTGGGCCCTCGTGTTCATCGGCACCCACGACGGCTGAATCGTCGGAGAATGTCCCAAAAGAACTCCGATTGAGCTCGGTTCGGTGGCAAGGTGAGGAATAGGATTCAGCTGCGTCGTTTGGATACGACACAGCGGTCCGGTTTGAGTTGTTGTTAGTACGCTGAAAATTTTACCAGGTAGTACATACGGAGGTCTTTTCGGGTTCAGACCTGGGGATATTGCCGGGGTATATTCCAGCTTCAACCACCAGAGTGTTCAGAAATCTAATAATTTACAGAATTCAATGTTTTAATGAAAAACCCTATGAATAATTTAATAATAATATTCTCAAAGACCATGGAAAAGTATTACCATTGGGTGAAAATCTACTTTTAAATTGTTTTTGCGTAATTTAATGAAATTTGCTTGCTAAGAATGGTATTTTGAAAAAATCTCCAAATATGGGGGTTGCATTTTTCAGGTTGCCTGGCAAAAATTAGGTGCTCCGAATCCTACCCCCTGACCGAATACTAGGCTCCCTCAAAGTTCAAGCTTAATGGCAAATTGTTTTCTTCATTTCGGCAAGAGCATCGCTAGTTAACACAAAAAAATCAACAGTACTCGCCACAATTGGACTCTGCTTCATCTTGTTCATTCATGGCTCGTTCGGAACTTTCTGGTGGGAAAATCAAATTCAACCGTACTCGTCGCAATCGGCATCTGCTCACTCGTCATTCATTCATTGCTCTCTAGGAACTTGTTCGTCGGAAAGTAAAATTCAACCGTACTCGCACCAATTGACCTCTGCTCACTCGTTGTTCATCATTCCTTGCTCGCTCGGAGCTTGCCGGTGGGAAAGTAAAATTCAAGCGTACTCTCAGCAGTTGGCCTCTGCTAACTCGTTGTTCATTCATTGCTCGTGGGAAAGTAAAATTCAACCGCACTCACCGCAATTGGCCTCTGCTCACTCGTTTATTCACTGCTCGCTCGGAACTTGCTTGTGGGAAGGTAAAATTCAACCGTACTAGCCACAATGTTGGCCTCTGCTCACTCGTTGTTCATTCATTGCTCGGTCGGAACTTGCTCGTGGGAAAGTAAAATTCAACCGTACTCGCCACAATTTTGTCTTCTGCTCACTCGTCATTGATTCACTGCTCGCTCGGAACTTGCTCGTGGGAAGGTAAATTTATATTTCGAAATCTTACAATTTGTGTTTTTGTTGGTTTGTAAAGGATACAGTCAGTTGTGGCGAGAAAATGTACTTACTCATTTATACTATTTTTATGATTGAGTATGTTTTATTATAGATACTACGCTCCTAGGACAGTGAATTCTCAACTACTGTGAAAATTGGAGCGTAATGGTATTTGAAAAATAAGAAATTATAAATTAAAACCAGAATCCCAGATGATAATGCCTAGATATATAATTGGTTATCCTTCTTTTATGTAAAGCTGTAGAGTTAATATAAATATTTGCGTATTTTCACGAATTTAGTACGCTAAATGACCAACGGTAGTTGAGAATAAATAAAGTAGTTTGTATAAAACGTATGTATTTATATTAATTGGTTATTTATAGTTATTTGGAACAGTGGATGTTAAGTGCGGTTCCAGGCTATTTCCTGGCTTTCCATAATAATGTTTTGATAAAACCTGCATATACCTGAACTAGGGTAACTTGCAGCGGAGGAATTCGGTATCGTTTGGGAAACGAACTCAGGCTAGCTTATCATGGTAGACTGGTATAATGTAAATGATGTAACTGGTTTATAGTTTCATATATTAATATGGATTCATTCTATAGCGTAAGTTAACGACTCACCGCAACCTTACCAATTTTTGGCACCGTAAAGTTAAATAGTAGAGGTATTTAGGTTCACAAGTAAAACCTCACTTATTTTATACTAGTAAAGAGAAATTCGCTAAATGGGGCAGGGCGGTATGAGCTGAGAGGAAGCCAAAGTAACCTGGATGACCGGACTGGGGACCTGTGGAAAAGGCGAAACAGGCATGGGTACCCACCCTCACTTTGCGATAGTCCACAAAGTTCTACGGTGAGAGCTGCAAAAATTATTGAGTGTTTTGATCGATCTTCATGTACCTGACGCACTTTCCAGTATGGATTCAGAAATGGCTGCTGGAGAAATTAAAACTCAACACTTAGATCAAAGACTGAGAAAAAATTGCTTTATTTATCTTGTAAAAAGGCATCAAAAATATTGTTTACACTTTTAGCATGGCATTCGTGTGTGTGCACTGATGCTGTGGTAAATGTTGCCGTAACCTTTATTGTATACAGTGTTAGCACATTGTAACGACAGGTTGTATACAGTACTCGCCAGAATTCCCTGTCGAGTCTCGAACAAATGAGCATCGAACAGAAATCGACCAAAATTTACCTATCCGCGAACGAATCTTCGATCAACTCTCAAACAAATTATGAAAATGCGCACTAAAATAATTTTGAACAATCTCGAACACAATAAGAGCCAACAATGTAGTTGAAGTTTTTCCCAACGTCGAACGAACTGCGACGGCGAGAAGTGCATTTAAACATAATTCGAAAAAATATAGCTAAATAACTATCACCATAATAAAGCATTATTGATTATAAGTTCGAAAGTCTATTGTTCGCAATGCAACAGACAGTTTGTCCAGTAATATTTTTTACTATTGTTATATACTTTTCACCTTTTTATTTTTTAGATCTACTACACGACCATAGTACGCGATGGAATTTGTTGACGCTGTTCGACCCGAAGCAAATAAAGTTGAACGCGGTGAAAATGGCTACGTCGTGGATATCGAGCCGGGTACGTCTTTACGGAGATTAGAAGCTGGTTTGAGTGGATTTATTTGTTACTCAACGCCTGGCCGTCGCCTACTTTTGCTTGCTAAAAATGACTGTCGTTGGTTCGAAATACTTTGTTCTAAAAATACAATGTGTTATTAGTTTAAATAGTTTCAAAATCTCGAGACTACAGTCACGGCCAGAAATAAGTGCAAAATAATCGATCGAAATCGATCGATTTCGATTAAACGCAATTTCGATCGATTTCGATTTAGATCGTTTTCGATTTTCGCGCAATTAGATAAATTTCAAATTTTAAAATTTAGACTTTTTAGATAAAACGAAATTTCGATCGACTTCGATTCAACGAATTTTCGATCGATTTCGATCGTTTTTGATTGCACTTATTTCTCGCCGCGAATGTACCTAGCTCGAAAGCTGACACACGTTTCTGACGATTTACTCTATTCTGGCTGGCTGCGGAGCAGTGCCACAAGCCAACCACTGGGCGAACGAAAGCTTTCTTGATAAGGAGTATTAATTTTGACGGATAGCTTTCGGATACAAAACTGGACTACAAATACGGATATACAAACAGGTTTAGGTAGGTTAGGTGTTGAGCGAGTATGGGACAGCTACAGAATTGCTGTTCGGAAATATTGTTCCTACAGTAATACCAAAAATAATTATAACGTGAATAAACTTTAAAAAAATAAATAAATAATACCAGTAACAAAACAACTACTGCTTCTCTGCCGACCAATATTCATCAAAATATAAACTTCTTTTAGATCTTTTGCCGCAGCAATGATCTAACCTTATTGCAATACGCTTTACAGCAATAGTCTACTATAGTACTGCCAAGAAATCGCCACAGTTTACTGGCCTACCTGTCCATGGTCTTCCGAAAATTTGGGGGCATGTTCAGTCTCTGGAGAAATTTGAAAGTGTGTAAATAAATATTGCCTAAAAATAGTTAATGTTTTCATACAGTTTTACTGTCGTACAAGTATTTTCAGGGTTTAAAACGACTTTTAGCATGATAAATAGTTATAATTAATTTTTAAAAAGCATTTTGCATATAAAAAACATAAATATGGGACAAAAAATTTTTGGATTTAGTTGAACATTAGTGGGTTTCGGTTGAGTAAGGGGAGACGTACATGAGGGAAATGTCAGGAACATGACGGATTTATAAAGTAGGCCCCCCACTGTGGACAGGCCAGACTTATTCTGGCGGGTACTGCATAGTCCCAGTCCCATTTCGTCAAGTTGTATGTGATTTCTAGTACTGAGGTGAAATTGGTAATGCCGAAACTAAGATTCGAATCAGCCATATGGCAAACCAAGTCCATACCACCTTCCCTCCCTCTCTTATTCCTCACATCTTCAGCGCCCAACGGTCATGCCCCGGCGCAACGGTCATGCCCCCGGCAGACACTTATAAAGAACAGTACGTTATATAATAATAATCGTAGGAGTTGTAGTCGTTTCAGTTCTCAAACTCTGTTACAACGCAAAAACTACTCTGATTTCTAATGAAGCAATAATAAATTCGTGCTACTCCAAATTTTGGCCGAAGAGATTGATGGAATCGGTTCGATTTAACCCGTCGATTCGTGGCCAGATATGTCTAAAAGAGTGAAACCACCGACGGTAATGATAATGCTCCATCAGTATTAGCTGCGTATCAAAAACTGTAAATCTAATGATTAAATGGTCACTGGCTATGATCTTGACAACACATCTTGCGGACGTACAACTAAGCTGTTCCTGAAAATTTAGTAATTTGCTACCACGAGATTATTGAATATCAGGTGGTGGTCGGGAATATCCGTAGTCATTTGTCTTCTC
>JASANE010018060.1:0-35303 GCA_030248225.1 Trileptium ribeirensis
TGCTTACACGAAATCGCCAACGTTCCGCAACCGCTGGAGCTATATGGCTGTTCATCGCGTCATTTGATAGCTGTCCGCCTCTACATAGCTGGAGTCGGCATCTGTTATTGTCATCATTACCGTGCGGGAATCGGTCAGAATTGAGTTTTCAATGAGTCCTTGAGATCTCAACATACAGATTATGATTTTTCGCTTGAGACAGGTTCCGCAACTTCTGAATATCAAATACTTTGACGCTAGGTTTTTGTAGTAATCGCCACATTTGCACTTCAGAAAAAGATATTCCCTTTTAGATAAAATGAAAGTAAGCATGTCGGCGCTATGCCCCAACGAGACTTAAATGTCGCCTAGTGGGAAAATTTCATTTACGGTGCCATACTGAATGTGGAAGCAAGCATCTCGTCAAAAAGTAGCCCGAACAAATCAATATGTGAAAAACAAGAAAATTCCTGGTGATCAAATGTCCCCCTCTCCACGATGGCGCACTCAGGCGCCAAACAAAGATGTGTCGCGTGAAGGCGCCGTATGCATCTTATCCTGATGGCCGTGCAGTGAGCCGGTTTATCAATCGTGGGAAACTGGAGGTCCATTCCTCTGAGGACCCGGCTATTCCAGTTGGCATTCGGACCTCGGTCCATATATTATTCAAGTATAGTAACATTTTTGTTAGGAATCTGTAGTTTTAAATAAAAATTTTTTCGTTAATTATTCCGGAGTGATACATTTAATTTTCCATGAGCAGAGGTAGGGATTGTGACAGTTTAATATCGGAGTTACACCCAACTAATTGAGCTCGCGGGTCACGTTTCAAACGGATCATGAGCTATAAGACTGCGGGTTAGCAGCCAAATATTCTTGACGGTGTTTTATGCATGAATCGCTCAGAACGAGAGTTGAAGATTAATGTTTCAAAAGACATGCGCTCTTAATTACATTTTTAGTGCTTATGTTTAAAGATAACAACGCGGGGTGTAACATATGGTCGTTAGGTTTTAAATTGATGTACCAAAAATAGTTGTTTTACTACTTTTCAGTTATTATTCGGCCTCATAAACAGCACACCTAAATAACATATTCGATGTAATGCGCAAAAACTACTATAAGGTGTGTGCACAGATATCGTAAAACTAAAAATTAATTCAACTAATCATTTGTATCATTATGTTAGGATCTTAATTAGCTTATCAATCATCATGAAGTGAAACTTTCACTTGTTTTAGCCAAATAACTTACGATTAGAGCGACTTATTTGAAGTCATTTAAAGATATGTGTATTCAAATCGTATGTGAAATCACAACCTACATATGTGATAATCAAAATCATGTATCGTTTATGAAAACTTCAATCGGCTGATAGCAGAATCTACTAAAAATAAAAAATGATTTTCAAAACGAGTAATGGAAGAATTTAACTTCAGCTGTCATTTTACTCACATCGCTGCACACATCTTATTGTAGTTCCTTTAGTATAGCAGATAGCTGCAGTAATAGCAAACGTTATGAATTCAAAGATTTGTATGACCGGCTTTGTCGAGTTTTGGACATCATTGTTTTGCTGATGGTATTTTAGGATAGCAAACATAGATAGTGTAGTGTTGGTAATAGTATAGTGTAGACTACACCATAAAATTTATAAAAACTAATATAGTGTCAACTATTCCATGCTGTTATTTGCACACCTTATAGGATGTGTTTGTGTATGGTGTCCTCGATACCTGCTGTAATAAACAATAGGTAAGTTCAGACACTATATATAGATAGTTGATGGCGTCTTATGTACTATCTATTTCATTACATAGTGTAGGTGTATACATGGTATACCATTAGATGGTGTGGTCGAGATTATTTGTGAACAAAAGTTCCATATAGGGGCCCCTATATATTAACGTAAATGCCTCAAACAAGATGCTAGCAGCGCTATTGAAGCATGTCACTACTGGTTTTATTATATGCCATGTATTACAAGTACAAGTTGTAGCACTATCGTGCGTTAATTGATTTGTACGCACGGTTATGTAACTAGTTCAGACGAGTGCGTTAGCACGAGTCTGAACTAGTTAAACAACACAACCGCGAACAAATCACTTGACGCACGCCTGGCTGTGCTACAACTGACTTGCAATACTAATTAGCTAACTCGTGCGTTAAGTTAATTTGATGGCACGGGCTTTCATCATATAACATGTGTAATAACAAATAATATTAAAACATTCTGGAAGGCTCCCATTGTATATATAAACTATGATTATTATTATAAAATCAGTATCACATAATAAAGCAAATATCTGTAGTCGTATTAGGTCATATTGAAACTGGATAGCGGAAGATGAGGAAAAGTAGTTTGGTGGAGCCAATTCCTAACAGCTATGAAACTATAACGTTGCTCTTGAAAAGATTTGTTCGGATTTTAATTGCCAAGCTTTGACACGAATGCCAATGTGTCAAATTGCGTCATTTTACTCAGGAGGAACCTGGTTACTACAAACAAGGTATACCCTTTTTCTCATGTTCATTCTGACTTAAGACTGCGATCTTGCATTCACTGATGTTGCCAATGTCAAATTGCTCCATTTTATCTCAGGAGCAACGGGCTGTATACACAACGAAGAAGTATCCTTCCCATGTTCATTATGACTGTAGACTACGATCTTGGCATTACGACACGTGAATAGACTTACGTTGCTTGATACACCTAATTCAGGCTCATACTGTATGCTCAAAAATGGCAGCGACGTTTGTGATCTTCCAGATGGGATTTTTGTTAAAACTGTAGAACAGCGCACTACTGCTGTAAACAACACTTCGTGAAGAAGAATAGTTTCCTATATATATATAAACATAATAAGAACGTGGTTAGGCAGGCTTCCTGAGGATGATAGATACTGCGCAATGTTGTTCAATTTAGCCATGAAATTAATGATCGCACAACGCCATCTTGTGTGGGGAAACCCCAATTTCAAGGCACACAGCATCGACCAGGCTTCCGAAGCTGGTAACAGTCCAAGCACAGCGGTGAAATTCGTTGGAAAGCTGCAGATGCTACACTCATTACAAAAGCCATTAAACACATTTTTGGATGTAAAGCCTAGTAGTAACTATAGAAAACAACCTTGAAGACAATTGTAAGTTCTTGGCCCTTTGAAGCTAACACCCTAATGCTACCGGGTAAGTACTACCTTGTTGAACATCAAATTATATTAACCAGATGCAGATAACTGCGGGTAATATCAATCAATTACGAGATTAAATTGTGAAATCGGGCACAGGTAATAGGGCTTTTTGGTACGAAAACATACTTTTTCAAAACTCAAATATAACATATAAACGCTATTTTATAATGAGGAGCCACACTGCTGAAAAATAAAAGTAAAAATCTGCTTCGTTGGTTTACATTAACCTAAAGGGTAGGCACAGATCGGAACATATAATAAATCCTTATCCCTACGTCGCAAAAGCTCATTCTTAAATTAAAAGCATTATATGATTTTTTCTGGTCGGTTCAGAACCATGGGAGTACTGCTTCAGGTTAGTTTCTGGAGTAGAGCGGATGGAGCGCCTGCCTGTCCCCTGTACTTCTATTTATGGGTCTTTGGCTTATTTTTAGGTCTATTTGCAATTAGGCAATAACAATTAACTAATATATTATATATAGATGCATGCAAACCCAGAACATAATTGTATTATATTACACGGGCAAACTACAAGCAATATAATAATCGTACAAATTTATAGTTTAACAAGTATGTACGTAGGTTAGCACCGTATAATTAGAGTTGGAAGTGAGACAGGAAAAATGCGACCCGCCCTGTCCGGTTACCCATCCGCCCTACCCGACTTCCAACCCTGCCTATAATAATGGGGTGATTCTGCATCATATTGACAATTATTATAATATTGATACTTTTAGCGCAACGTATTCCGTTCGTACACCATTTCAATCTATAGATAGCAGAAAATGATCCGCAGGCATAACCAACGTAATAAAGTCAGCCTTGAGAGTTAGATAAAAACACTGATCACTGATTTCGTGTTCGGACTAGATATTAAAACTAACGTTTATTTAGTAACTGCGGCGATGATATATCGCTGAGCTCTAGTTATTAAATAGTGATTCTAACGTAATTTAAGACATATTTTAAGTAGGTGAACGAACAATATTGAGATTTCCGTCGTTGTGTTGCTTCAACAATACGCCACAGTTTCTATATGCAGCTACGGTTCTATCGAGCCGTAGACGTCGCACATTCGTAGATATATATACTGCATCTCGTTTGCGTTTGCTTTAACAACTACGCTGAACCATTCTGAATTTCTGCAGCTGTGTTCTATCCAATGCGCTGATATCATTTTGCATTCAGAGCCAGTGTCTAAGCTCAGCGATAGGTCTTAAACGATCGAACATATTTCACATCTCGGTTACGTTTGATTTAGCAAATATGTACACTGAACGATTTGTATATATATAATAATTTCATTCACGTTGGTTTTCGTTTCCTATCTGACGAATGTTGTTGTTGTTGATGATTATGTTGTCCACGCTGTTTAAACGGTGATCCAGTGGGCTTTTCAAGCAGTGGTTCTGAAAGCATTGAGCTTGTGCTATCGATCACAAGACTATAACGACTGTCGCTGTTGCTCTTTGAAGGAGCACCAATTATAGATGAAAACTCGACTCTACTCAAAGAAGTATGTTCAACGTGGTCTGCTGCTGAGGGTCTTGTGGCTGTGATCGATGCTGTTGGTTCGTCTGTTTTTCTAACAGGAGGTGGTGTCCTTACAACTGCTATATTGAGTGATGTTGAGTTCGGATTAAGTAACGTTCCACCGTCTACTAGTGTCGGCGGCATCAAAAGTGCCGCTGTCATCATAGTAGTTGTAACCGGTAAACATGTTTTTGAGGATTGGCCAGGCTGTAAGTAGTTTGTTGATTTGTCAGCTGAGTTTGAATTATCTACGGAAGTGATATCATAATTTTCGGATGTTGCCGCTGTTGATACGCTAGGGCTATTAGCATTAGTACTATCGTCTAAATTATAACTAGGCGGTTCATCAATCATTGTTGAATGGCCCTGATACCCAGCTGTTGGATGCAGCTTTTCAGCATCGTATAGCACTTGTTTCGTTGCATATTCGCCGCTTTTATGCGGCGGTTCAAACGGTGTTCGATCTTGTTCCTGATCGGCAAATTGCATCGGATTTTGATGCCGATTATGGTCATGACGATGATAATGATGACGTTGTATGCGCTTATGACTTTTCCGATCGTCAATATTATATTCATCATCAGGATAAAAATTATAATTAGTAATAAAATTATTGCTATTAAAATTATTGCGTTCTACTAGAAGAGCATTGTTGTTAAGCGTTGTATGTTCATTCCGATGATAAGTTGGCGGAATAGAGTCATTATCACACATTATATTTTGCGAAGACGGCAATTGCGGATAATGGTAAGTGGTTGTACTGCACTTGCTGGTCGATGCCAAAGAATCATGCAGTGTTATAGGCATTTGTTTGATGGCATCGGCGTAACTAGGTGGATCTGCTGTCGTACCATTTTCATTATTATTATCATTATCAATACATTCCGCGTCAATCACGTATGTATCAGGTTCATGGCCAAAATTGTAAGGAGAGTTGATTTCATTTTGCTCAGTCACTAGCGATGACGGTATGCCGCTGGCTGTTGGGCTTATTATACTCCTATTTGAAGCTGATAAACCATGCGATGTAAGTGGTGTGGGTGATAATAGGAGTAACGGTTGTTGTGTACGATCGGACTGTTCCGCATCCGCATCGGTCGCTTCCTTTGGTTCCAGAATCGGGCCCGACAATGAATTTTGACGCTGTGATGGCGAATAGCTGCCACATCCGACAGGGCTCTGCTGTGACTGTGGATTGTCTAGACTTTGGCGATGTAAATTATTGCTAGCGTATGGCGATGAACTTCCTAAAACTGAAGAAATGTTCCGTATACATGAAATGTATACGATTATCAATACTTCGCTATATTAAAACATATTTTTCGTTCCGCCTTCAACATCACACGCAATATAACAACGTAATAAGTACAATTTATGATGGCATGGCCTTATGTAGTAGTTCAAATAGTTGGTAATATACTGTCGGGTAATGGTGACTACAGTTTGTCGGCATATTTGACGCGTAAATTGTGCCTACAAATATCTCAACTTACTGACGGTAATGTAGCAAAATTATTGGAACGTTCATATTTCACAAGCAGACATTGGCGCAACGGAATCAAATCTATTTTATGCCGCAAATGTAAAATACAGAATTCACTAAACGTTTTTAACTGGTATTAATATTATGATTCTGACTTTTTATTATGTTAAGTATACGCAAATCAAAACCTTTGTAAGTAAATCATTAGCTTCACATATGCGAGATATGAGTTAAATCGTTCATGTATCAAATTCTAAATTTCTATTTATGTGCTGCAGCGGTGCTTACGTTTGATGTGGAGAAATTTGAAACTGTCAGCTTTTGCGTTTTCTTCTTGTGGCATCCAAAACTAAAATTTACAACTGTCCGACCGTATCGCGCGATAGCGCAAACGAAAGCGTCAAATCTCTATTTGTGCCCTTTGGTTAACACCAAAAATAGGTTCTAATTTCTTCCCCCGTACAATTGGGTTAAAAGAGGTCGCGTTGGGTCAAAATGGGGTCCTATAAAAAAGCTTTTGACAGTATTGACACATAATCCGGTGCAGTCATTTCACTCAAGTCACGTTAATTTTAGAGAGCAAATAAGGCTTTATAAAAGTACATAAAGCTTTAGGGCAAGGTTACTTTTGGATCTAGGATTAGGACTCAAAAGGGTTTTAACAAGGCTCATGGTACCTGAATTACAGGAAAACGGTATCACCTGCATAACCCGAGAAAATATATGGGTCTTTATACGCTTGTTTTGTAGAGCAAGACAAGATATATATAGCATCACATGACTAGCAAGGCATGTTGGATGCCTATGTTGTAACATTCAATAAAATTAGATTTTGTATGGGCAAAATATGAATTACACGAGACTCGCTATATCTGGATAATCAATTAAAACATATGGGTCTTCCTGTGCTCACTTTGTAGAGCATAAGATGTTCTACACATTTGTACATATATATCTTTTAGTGCAACTATGTCCCAAGCCAATAGTCGGACGCCACTAGCAGTGTAATTATATATGCTGTTTGGATAGCCTTTTTGAAGCTGCATAACACGGCTATTACCTGACTCAGGGCTCAATAATATATGCACGTATTCACAGGTTGCAGGCGTTCAAACACAGGTTTTTAACGTTTACTGGGATTGACATAAAACAAAGTCGTTTCGTTACGAAAGTTTTTTTTCGTTTAGCTCATAGAAGGTCCACTTTATAACTCAAGGAGGATAAATTTAAGACTGAATAATGCGTGCAAGTTATATTAGGATCCACAAATTTATAAATTACTGGGTTATTACTGTTTTATATATCAGTACCCAAAAATTACAGGGTGCATTAAATTTGCATAGACCCACAATTTTTCAAATTTGTGGATCCTAATAACTTGCACGCATTATTCAGCGATAAATTTATCCTCCTTGAGTTATAAAGTGGACTGTCTATGAGCTAAACGAAAAAACTTTATAACTGCAGGAGGATAAATTTATTACTGAATAATGCGTGCAAGTTATATTAGGATTCACAAATTTATAAATTACTGGGTTATTACTGTTTTCTAGATCAGTACCCAAAAATTACAGGGTGAATTAAATTTGCATAGACCCACAATTTTCCAAATTTATGGATCCTAATAACTTGCACGCATTATTCAGCGATAAATTTATCCTCCTTGAGTTATAAAGTGGACTGTCTATGAGCTAAACAAAAAAACTTTATAACTGCAGGAGGATAAATTTATTACTGAATAATGCGTGCAAGTTATATTAGGATCCACAAATTTATAAATTAATGGGTTATTACTGTTTTCTAGATCAGTACCCAAAAATTACAGGGTGCATTAAATTTGCATAGACCCACAATTTTTCAAATTTGTGGATCCTAACAACTTGCACGCATTATTCAGTGATAAATTTATCCTCCTTGAGTTATAAAGTGGACCGTCTATGAGCTAAACGAAAAAACTTTATAACTGCAGGAGGATAAATTTATCACTGAATAATGCGTGCAAGTTATATTAGGATTCACAAATTTATAAATTACTGGGTTATTACTGTTTTCTAGATCAGTACCCAAAAATTACAGGGTGCATTAAATTTGCATAGACCCACAATTTTTCAAATTTGTGGATCCTAATAACTTGCACGCATTATTCAGTGATAAATTTATCCTCCTTGAGTTATAAAGTGGACCGTCTATTGAGCTAAAAGAAAAAAACTTTATAACTGCAGGAGGATAAATTTATTACTGAATAATGCGTGCAAGTTATATTAGGATCCACAAATTTATAAATTACCGGGTTATTACTGTTTTCTAGATCAGTACCCAAAAATTACAGGGTGCATTAAATTTGCATAGACCCACAATTTTTCAAATTTGTGGATCCTAATAACTTGCACGCATTATTCAGTGATAAATTTATCCTCCTTGAGTTATAAAGTGGACCGTCTATTGAGCTAAACGAAAAAAACTTTATAACTGCAGGAGGATAAATTTATTACTGAATAATGCGTGCAAGTTATATTAGGATCCACAAATTTATAAATTACTGGGTTATTACTGTTTTCTAGATCAGTACCCAAAAATTGCAGGGTGCATAAAATTTGCATAGACCCACAATTTTTCAAATTTGTGGATCCTAATAACTTGCACGCATTATTCAGTGATAAATTTATCCTCCTTGAGTTATAAAGTGGACCGTCTATGAGCTAAACGAAAAAAAACTTTATAACTGCAGGAGGATAAATTTATTACTGAATAATGCGTGCAAGTTATATTAGGATCCACAAATTTATAAATTACTGGGTTGTTACTGTTTTCTAGATCAGTACCCAAAAATTACAGGGTGCATTAAATTTGCATAGACCCACAATTTTTCAAATTTAGGGATCTGTGTAGAACCCAGAAAATCAATAGAAAATTATTTATCCCACTTCAGTTTTAAAATAGATGGGCTATATAACGTCTTAAAACGCATAACAAAAAATCTTACTCGATGGTGGATAAAACTGCAGATTTGGTGGCAGAGAAAACTGTTTTGAAGCGACCGCGTGTGAGTTAAGGCCTGGTTGTAACTGTTGTTTGTTCTGCGAGACAGCCTAAAATATATATATAGTAAAACAAAGCACATATTTCTAGTGGACAAAATTTTTCCCAAGAGTTAACCTCTCAAAGCAATCAAAACAAATCACTTATTATCGAAGATTGCACTATATATGAAGTTTATGTTGTTGATATTCTGAGCAGTTAACGTTAACAATGCTTTTGTATCGAAAAAAATATGGTTAAAAATTCATCGACTCTGTATTGCTTTGGATGTAATGTTTAAAATTTGACTCAATTCAAACAATCCCTTCCCGATGCAGTCAAATTTTTGAGTAAAATTTTACTCCGATTTGAACCGCACTGTTCCTTTAGAAAAAATGTTCTCGCAATGTTATCGTACATATTAACTGTGGAGCTCGTGGCTAGTTAATCAAATTAATCTGTCATTTTTATTACATGCTTATTTATTGCGCTGTAGATATTTTATGAAACAAATTTAAAAACTCACAAATCACCGTAACGGCCACAAGGTGAGACTTTATACAAATTTTTGCAATCGTCATAGGTAGAATGTGTGTTAAATTACTCATAATTTAGTGTATAGTTGAACAAAATCCATTAATTGTCAGTGCTACTAAATGGCAATAGAGAAAATTTTGAAGTGCTGCGATAACTGAGTTTTTCCCATTTGCTCGGTTTATGTTTGTACTTAAGTTGCTACTTCTGCGCTTTATGGGGTTGCCTAGAAAATAGTGCAACAACTCCTATATACTCCAAATGGAGTCTGTCAAACATTCAATCACATACATAGACCATACATTCGAGCATTAAAATGTTAAACAGCGTACATTTTTAAAATAATCAATTGTTTAAGTTTATATTCCTCAAACGCCTATATATTTAAGCAAAAATTAGCCAATAAATCTGGAATACACGTTGAATGCCAAACTCTGCCAAACTAGCGCATATTGGGACAAGTTGTATCAACTGAGTTTGTCTTGTGCCGTAGGATTGCACAGGCGTTGCTATTTGCCGGTTTACGATGCTGATTACAGAACAGTGCAACAGCTCACCATAGCTCAATAATCCGAGTCTAATGATTGGACATTGTCAAAAATTTAAAAATACGTATTACGTAATTTTATTAGATCATTTGTTAACCAGAATCATTAACTGTGTAAATGTATTAATTATTGAACGCTTATGCACATAATATGTTAGCGAATAATTGATGCTTGTAATATATTATATGTGATAATACCGTACAGACAAATATCTGTACGCACGTTTAGCTTTATTATAAGCTAGTTGTAGCATAACCAACCGTGCACCCAAATGTTTGTACGCATGGTAACTCGTTTAAACTCGTACTAACTCACTCGTTTGAACTTATCCCAGTCGTGCGCACAAATATTTGCACTGTCGGTTGCTTATGTTACAACTATTACTTGACCGATATGGACTATCGAATTTTACGCTTTTACACATTTCGTTGCATAACCTATTCGGCTGAATAACAATATTAAAAATAAATTACTGGAATTAAAAGGAAGACACTACAATATTTTCGAGGACACTACCTCCGCAACAGTGGCTGCACTGTTCGTGTTATCCGTGCCATGGTTTTCGTGAACATTATTTGTAGCAGCAACTTCTTCTTCGAGTGTTGCTTCAACATCGACTTCTGCATCGGTTGTCTTTTCGGCATCAGTTCGATATCCAGCATCCGTGTCGGTTGCCGGCGTTTGAGCGCCTTCCGAAGCGCCGTCTGCCATTGCCGTATTCGAGTCTTCAAGATGTTTCATGAGAACAGCTACGACTACGTTCACGAGTACGAACTGAAATAATAAGGCAAATAAATTATTGCACACTAAAGACTAAATTATTCATTACAGCATCTGGTTTAGAACCATAGCTCCTTGTAAGTATTAATTCGTAAACTTGTGCTGTAGAGAAAATTGTTGCAACAAGCTATAGCTTGATTTATTGATCGTTTAAAAATAATTAGAAATCATTTTGATTTCAGATGTCAAATCAAATCGGCTTTGAGTTTTCCCGATTTGTAACAATTGGACAAAAATCGTTCGTTTAGGGAGAGGCTTCTTAATTGGCGCTTCCCTACATAGTTTGGCCCAAATTAATATGGCGACCAAAACACTTCAAGTCGGGCTTATTGTGAGTTGCAGAATATTGTTGGTACTTAACATGTCACTCAGAAAATAGACGATATTTCTTATAATTGTTGTAGTAAATTGTTTTATCCCACATTACAGATAAAATTGTCAGAACAAATCAAATATGGCGTGCCTATACACCAACAGCTCGAATAGAAGCATTTTTTGCGCCGAATTAATTTGGGCCAAACACAGTCGAAAGCTGCCGATTGAAAACCACCTCTCCCTGAGAAACAAGATTTAACTCGATTCTGCTTCAATCGGGAAAACTCTAAACCTGTCGGTTTCGGCTTCCCAAATTGAAACAGACTTTAAAATTTCAGATATATTATGTCTTCCAGGTGTTTCTGCATAAATAGTGTTAAAGTTTTTCGTAAAATAGTTTTGAGTAACTCTCAGTTTGTGTTTTAAAGACGGTGCAGTAAAACTATCACCAAAATACTTGAGAGTCTAAAATGAGGCAAAGTAATGAAAAATTTACTAACTAAATTGTTTGAACATAGCGGTCTTGAAAAAGCCTACATAAAAAGAACTATTGAGATAATTTTGAAAACGAGATTACACTAAAAATAACAAATATCGATTTAATAAATGTGATATTTCTACAAATGATATGGTATTCTGTGCCATCATCTATCATAACATCCCGATTCGGTTATTTTTCGTGCGGTGAATTTTATCTCACAAAAACAGCGGATTTTTTTAGAAATGCCACCCCAAAAATTGGAAGCTACAAAATAAAAAAACTATAGTGTCGTCGAATGGCTGGATAAATGGAAAGTTTAATGAAAGCTCAACATTATACAGAATTTATTAGTTAATACTAAAAGAAACGAAAATAAATTAACAAACTTGTGCCATAAGAACAAATACTACAAAGAACAACGGCGCAATGATTGGAGACACACAGCAGTTGGTAACACATGCATCGGATTCGTCACATTCTTCTCGTAAAGTATCCTGTAATATGTAATAATATACAATAATGATAGTAGTTTTATTTTCCTCCAAATAAATAATTTTAGGTTCTAGCTACAAAAATTAAACAATTGAAAGTAACGTAACGACGTTCCTATTACCAAACAGTTTGTAAAAAGGTGTAACAATAAACCTTCGTTCTTGTTGAAACAAAGCAAACCGTTACTCTTTTATTTGACGCAAAATTAATTTTGAGTGTAATCATAATTACGCCAGATACGATTACCTTTTGGTCATTTTTTGTTCTTGTATATTGAATTCAAACAGCTCGTAATTCCAAATTGATTGTAAAATGTGTTGTAACATTGAATCGACGAAGAGAAAGAATGTCCTGGGCATAATGCAGTAGGCCACGGGGATAACCAAAATTTTTCCTATGTACCCCGAACTTTCCCTCTATTTTGAGTGTAATCTTAATTACGCCACATACGATAAAATGTTAAAAGTACCTTTTGGTCATTTTTTGTTCTTGTATATTCAATTCAAACAGCTCGTAACTCCAAATTGATTGTAAAGTGTGTTGTAACATTAAATCTACGAATAGAAGAATGTCCTGTGCGTGATGCAGTAGGCCACGGGGATAACCAAAATTATTTCTATGTACCCCGAATTTTCTCTCTTAATTTTCCCATTTTCCTCAATATTGCCTTTAAAATATATACTTTAAAGCGATTTAGATTTGTGCGGGTGGTTTGGAGCTTCAGAGTATGGTTTAGGCGGTCAAATCTTTAGGAGCAACCCTCTCCCCGCCATGATGCTATAAATCTCCGCAGTATCTGAAACTATACTAATTGTCGCACAAACACACATATATACGCATTCAGATACGTGCGAATAAATGATACTTATTTTCTACAGTAACGTGATCTGTAACGTGAATATAAACCTGACTTACTGAAGCTGAGGTTATAAAAAGAATAATGTGAATAATATTGATGTCTATACATTATTGATAATTTCCATTTTAACAATTTCCTACGAATTACAAAATTTCAGTAAAATTCTGTATTCTATCTATACTTGCAATCCTACAATTATCGAAATAACTGCATTAATAATACGGATTAGATTAGTAGTACATACTCCTGTGGAACCCGGTTTACCTTCATAATTCCGTTCCAGTTGTCACCGGTGGCGATCCGGAATAGCGTCAGAAATGCCATACCAAAATGTTTGAAATGAGCATGTTCTCCAAGACCGTCACAAGGATAACGCTCCGAGCATTCTATACAAAAAACAATTTTAATACTAAATGAGATAGCTAGTTATGGTGTATTAGACATTGAAGGCACACAACATAGAAATGTGAATCTAAGTCTAGGTGAGGGGCGTTAGATATATGCAAGTTGCGTCGACCTCGACATGTACTCAATATAAAGTCTAAGCCTGAGCCCTGACCTAAGCTAAGGTTTTTATATGAGCCTCAAATCAAACATAGATAAGACGGGCTACTGCCAGACGAACCGTCAGCACAAAGCGGCTCTTTTTAACGATATAACGTCACGCCCTTCAGTTTCATTTTGGTCGAAAATTGAAAGGTAGTGCAGTTTTAGATTTTCTCGCACAAGACATGGGCAATCGTTCGTTTTACTATCTACACATCAGCCCGGATACTGGATTCGAAATTTGTTTTATCTGTTACAGGTACACAATATTGTCACGGTGTAGAGATATGTCTACATAACATAGACTAGTGAAACTCGCTTACGTGCCAGAATTCGAGTGGTGAGAACAATCCCCCGAAGTCTGTTGTAGAAAGCACACACAAACAAAGCCTACACACAGTACGCAGGTGCAACATTATATAAACCGTGAGTGATGAGTCATAGTTACGCCCGCCTCTTTTGATAGCCAACGTATGCAGTAGACAAAACATCATACAACGAGTACAAAAACAATGAACTAACAATTTAATAATTCAATAAAACCCTAAATTGACCGTGAAAAGAACGTTAAAGAATTCAAACCGACACTTGAAAAAAATCTCATTTTTCATACCAACTATGAAGCAGAAGTGTAAAAAATACTTGCCACACAATATTTTTGACACTCGCAATCAGCTTGTTCGCCCAGAAAACCCCATATCCGACACTAAAACCAACAATAAGCACACATTTAGGTGCATTTCCCCCGACTTTTCACCAAATATGAAATTTGGCGTCAACTATAAGCTTATAGACTCCAGATTGGGAAGTAATTGAAAAACTTGTTATATATCATTGGAAAGCCCTGGTGAAGCTACATAGAATAGGCCTATTAGTTTGCGGATATCTCGTTTATTTATTGAGAAAAGTCGCAAAAACTGGAGGGGTTGCCCGAAAAATGGGCTAAAATGACGTCATTTTGCCCCATAACTTTTCCAACGGTAAAAAATTCAAAAATCGGGTTCCGTCACTACACTATTGCGGTTCGAATGAGCTATCTTGCATCAAAATCCGCCCAACCGTTATCGAGATCCAGGTGCGACAGACACACACAGACACACAGACAGGACCTCCTCAACCCCCTCCAGAGCCAAAATTGAAAATTCTCGTTCCACTCGCTCGCGAGTGGAGTGAGATCACTTCACTCTCTCATTCCATTCGAATTCAATAACAATACATCATTTCACAGAAACAAAGCGCAAATAAACATCTGTAAGCGAAAGGATTCTTCTGCATTAAATCCTGTTGCAAATTGGTTAGCTTCGAAGGAATAATTTTAGCTTTAGAATTTATCTCTTTTTCTGTTTAAAGACAAATGTTATAGCTCAAAACACGTTGTTCGAAACATGTTTGATACGGGTTAATTTCGGAAGTATGTAATAGAAAATTATAGATGACATATTTTCCACGAAAAAGAATAATACTAAATTTTCAACAGTACATGATGTGTAATCTTAATGTCCAGATAAGTCTGTCGTGATCATCAATACTTGGTGAACAAAACCAATAAATGTAATAAAAATTATACCAGCTGTAATCGAAGTCAAGAGATAGTTGTAGCATGGCTTGCCGTGCATTCAGAGATTTCTATTTTGGCGAGTTTAAACGAGTACACTGTACAGCCGTGAGTTCAAGTATTTGAATGCATGGCTAGCTTTGCTACAACTATCTTGCAATGTAGTGACATCACTGTTTTATATTGTATATGCTATGTTACAAGTAACAGTTGTAGCACAGCGAGGCATATGTTATTTGTACGCACGGTTGTGTTATTTAGCTCGTTCTACTTCGTGCTAAGCATAGCTTACTGCTACTAGTCGACTCAGGCTACATATTCTAACAATAACCCTTAAGATTTCTACGTTAAAATATGTCCGATTTCTGCTTAATAGCAAAGATTAAATATTCGCTAACTGAAGTTCTATTAGTATTATATGTGCATACATGCTCGTATGGGTAGTGTGTTACCCCACTGAGGCGCTGGAACATCCCCTGCATTAGTATGATCCAGCCAGGATGGTCGAGACCACCTCACCCCCTTCCCAGATCCCCTGGCTAACTCATGGTAATATGTGGACCTGTATAGTAATGTAACGAAGAATTTATTCGTTTCCATGCTATTCTTTCTGAAAGACTGCCTGAGTAAATAACGTAAATGAGATCATAAATGAGACGAAACGATAAGCTGAGATACATTGATTTTGACTTTATTCATCCAAGCCGACGAGTGCATTGTTACCCCATAGCAACATGACATGAGAGCTTTATCTTTTTTATTTTTTGTCTTGCGAAATATATTGTAACTTAAACGAAATGTACTAATTTTATAAATTTAAACAAAGAACAAAGAAATGTATAAGTCAATAACTGGCATGATATGAAGAATATTCGCGCTCAAAGACTCTTTTTACCTAAGCATACGAATAAATACTTACCCAAGCGACCGAACAGTTCTACGCCAAGTGCGGCGAAGATAAAAAACAGTAGGAAGAACAATAATCCAAGATTTCCAACTTCTGGAAGTGCTTCACCGACTGTATCGAGTAGCGAACGTATTCCCTTTGCCATTTTGAGCAGTTTTAACACTAAAACAATGTAAAATCTTTATCGTTTAATTCACAGAAATCGATATCATTTATCTGAAATGAATAGCAACAAATGACAGAGACGCAGATATATCGGAAAAGGTGATGTAGGACAAGATTACCTAAGATTACTTTAGAATACCAAGATAAAAAAATAAACAGTGGGAGACTAAATTTTTAAATTTCGATTAGACGTGGACGATGAGTCTGTATATCCTGTTATCCTCATTCGCACACATCATGCTGATTGGTGACCACACGTGTTCATGTCCGACAATAGAATATATATAATGTGTTATATGTATAACGACATTGGATTGAATGGCATATTTTTTTGACATGAAAGAACCACGTTTTTAAGATTTTACTTGTTTTTTAAACTTTCCACATCACTTATCCGCAGGAACCGGTATAAGTTATACTACTTTATTTTATAAAATTAAACGCCCCCAGTTATATTTATTGTGCGGGTGATGAACTTCTCGTTTAGGGCCAATCGAAGCCAGTGTTTTTGAAGCACAAGCCAGGAAGAGATTCCACTTCCGACCCGTAAACTCTGTTTACCTTCCGATCAGGCTCGTACCAATTTTACATGTGGGTATCGTGGACCACAACTAGCCTTAGTCTCTTGGCCAAGACGATTATGTGCACATGAGTGCTGGAAAACGCCATCTTATAATTGTGGGACCTGTGATCCAACCACTACGTGATACGACCACATCATGCTCTCTCAAATAAATAGCGAGTCATGCATAACAACAGCTAAATGATATTAGACAACACAGGAATAAATCACGTATTAGTTATTTGGATACAAAGAAGGTTGTTAATAAATTTTTTCTTTTGTTTTGCGAAGTTCCTCGATCATGAATTAAAAGTGCAGCTATTATCTGTTTAGATTCATTCCCCAGTATATTTTAATAGCCGACAGAACTCGTGTTTAACATAATTTTATTTGAGCGAAAAGTATGAAAATTCTAATACATCGTATACTGTAAAACAGAAGGGAGATATAATTTGACCCGTGTTTAACTTATTTTTATTTGAGGAGGTATAACTTGACCCGTGTTTAACATAATTTTATTTGAGCGAAAAGTATGAAAATTGTAATACATCGTATACTGTAAAACAGAAGGGAGGTATAACTTGACCCGTGTTTAACTTAATTATATTTGAGCGAAAAGTACGAAAATTCTAATACATCGTATACTGTAAAACAGAAGGGAGGTATAACTTGACCCGTGTTTAAAACCGTGTTTAACTTAATTTTATTCGAGCGAAAAGTATTAAAATTCTAATACATCGTATACTGTAAAACAGAAGGGAGATATAATTTGACCCGTGTTTAACTTATTTTTATTTGAGCGAAAAGTACGAAAATTCTAATACATCGTATACTGTAAAACAGAAGGGAGGTATAACTTGACCCGTGTTTAACTTAATTTTATTCGAGCGAAAAGTATGAAAATTGTAATACATCGTATACTGTAAAACAGAAGGGAGGTATAACTTGACCCGTGTTTAACTTAATTATATTTGAGCGAAAAGTACGAAAATTCTAATACATCGTATACTGTAAAACAGAAGGGAGGTATAACTTGACCCGTGTTTAACTTAATTTTATTCGAGCGAAAAGTATGAAAATTCTAATACATCGTATACTGTAAAACAGAAGGGAGGTATAACTTGACCCGTGTTTAACTTAATTTTATTCGAGCGAAAAGTACGAAAATTCTAATACATCGTATACTGTAAAACAGAAGGGAGGTATAACTTGACCCGTGTTTAACTTAATTTTATTCGAGCGAAAAGTATGAAAATTCTAATACATCGTATACTGTAAAACAGAAGGGAGGTATAACTTGACCCGTGTTTAACTTAATTATATTTGAGCGAAAAGTACGAAAATTCTAATACATCGTATACTGTAAAACAGAAGGGAGATATAATTTGACCCGTGTTTAACTTAATTTTATTCGAGCGAAAAGTATGAAAATTCTAATACATCGTATACTGTAAAACAGAAGGGAGGTATAACTTGACCCGTGTTTAACTTAATTTTATTCGAGCGAAAAGTATGAAAATTCTAATACATCGTATACTGTAAAACAGAAGGGAGGTATAACTTGACCCGTGTTTAACTTAATTTTATTCGAGCGAAAAGTACGAAAATTCTAATACATCGTATACTGTAAAACAGAAGGGAGGTATAACTTGACCCGTGTTTAACTTAATTATATTTGAGCGAAAAGTACGAAAATTCTAATACATCGTATACTGTAAAACAGAAGGGAGGTATAACTTGACCCGTGTTTAACTTAATTTTATTCGAGCGAAAAGTATGAAAATTCTAATACATCGTATACTGTAAAACAGAAGGGAGGTATAACTTGACCCGTGTTTAACTTAATTTTATTCGAGCGAAAAGTATGAAAATTCTAATACATCGTATACTGTAAAACATAAGGGAGATATAATTTGACCCGTGTTTAACTTAATTTTATTCGAGCGAAAAGTATGAAAATTCTAATACATCGTATACTGTAAAACAGAAGGGAGATATAATTTGACCCGTGTTTAACTTAATTTTATTCGAGCGAAAAGTATGAAAATTCTAATACATCGTATACTGTAAAACAGAAGGGAGGTATAACTTGACCCGTGTTTAACTTAATTATATTTGAGCGAAAAGTACGAAAATTCTAATACATCGTATACTGTAAAACAGAAGGGAGGTATAGCTTGACCCGTCTTTAACTTAATTATATTTGAGCGAAAAGTACGAAAATTCTAATACATCGTATACTGTAAAACAGAAGGGAGGTATAACTTGACCCGTGTTTAACTTAATTTTATTCGAGCGAAAAGTATGAAAATTCTAATACATCGTATACTGTAAAACAGAAGGGAGGTATAACTTGACCCGCGTTTAACTTAATTTTATTCGAGCGAAAAGTATGAAAATTCTAATACATCGTATACTGTAAAACAGAAGGGAGATATAATTTGACCCGTGTTTAACTTAATTTTATTCGAGCGAAAAGTATGAAAATTCTAATACATCGTATACTGTAAAACAGAAGGGAGATATAATTTGACCCGTGTTTAACTTAATTTTATTCGAGCGAAAAGTATGAAAATTCTAATACATCGTATACTGTAAAACAGAAGGGAGGTATAACTTGACCCGTGTTTAACTTAATTATATTTGAGCGAAAAGTAAGAAAATTCTAATACATCGTATACTGTAAAACATAAGGGAGATATAATTTGAACCGTGTTTAAATTAATTTTATTCGAGCGAAAAGATGAAAATTCTTATTCTTCGTATACTGTAAAACAGAAGGGAGATATAATTTGACCCGTGTTTAACTTAATTTTATTCGAGCGAAAAGTATGAAAATTCTAATACATCGTATACTGTAAAACAGAAGGGAGATATAATTTGACCCGTGTTTAACTTAATTTTATTCGAGCGAAAAGTATGAAAATTCTAATACATCGTATACTGTAAAACAGAAGGGAGATATAATTTGACCCGTGTTTAACTTAATTTTATTCGAGCGAAAAGTATGAAAATTCTAATACATCGTATACTGTAAAACAGAAGGGAGATATAATTTGACCCGTGTTTAACTTAATTTTATTCGAGCGAAAAGTATGAAAATTCTAATACATCGTATACTGTAAAACAGAAGGGAGGTATAATTTGTCCAACAAAAGTCCAAGTTACTGTGCCTTGATTGCACCACGAAAACCTCTGGATGTGTGCAATTTATTACGGCCAACGAATTTTTTATAATTACTGGGTAATTACTGGATTATAAGATAAGCATACAGAAAATTACAGGGTGCATGAAATTTTACAGCACCCAAAAATTCTCTAATTTGTGGGCTCTATATAGCATCTATTAAATTCCGTGAAAATTTTTGATCCACCCACTTCAGTTTTAAAGTGGATGTTCTCCAAGAATATTTCAAACTGGTAAAAAATATTTGAACTATTATATTAATTGATATATAGAAATAAACCAAAAAAACCTAAAATTGTATATTATACATCCTGAGCTGTAGTAATATAACACGGTCGAAAACAAAAGTGAGACATCGCACATTGCCAACCATCGTATGCATCACTTTCCGTTTTATGCGATACAATGGCCAGCTATAGTGACACTAGGTCTCAACTGTCGTAATACTTAAACTTTAGGCAAATTAACTCATATAGCACAGTAGGTATGCTGAAGTGCTCCATCTCAACATTGTCTCTCGTGATTTTTGGCCACGCCAGTCCTGTTTTGGTCAATTCTAAAAAGTTAACGATGTTTCATTTTTTGGGAATTTTGAAGCAATTTACGGTCTAGCAAAATGTCATAAATCTGCCACGAGAAGCTTTCAGAAATAGATGTCAAAATTTAATCACAAAATATTAATCACACATCTCGAAAATTCAAAGAGTACATCAATTTTTAAATCAATATTTTCCTGAAAATTTATTGCTTAAAATATTAACTATCCTTATTTGTTCGAAATTCCTACATCTGCTAGCGCTACTAGCGCTCTAAATTATGAGAGAATGTACCTCTTTTGGTTGTAGTTAGCACACTACAACTGCTAATTATATATAGAAAAGAAAGGCGTCTCGGGCTAAGACCAAACCTATAACCCTATAACGTGTCTTTAGTTGTGCCTTCTACAGTCCCTAGCCATGCTCGAAGTAGATGTAATGCACCAACAATTTTTGGTGAAACTTCATAATTCCCACTCTCATTTTAAAATGATTCTTCATTACCCCCGACAGTACAAGTGACGGTAATAGTGTTTCACGTTTCATTTTTAGAACCCTTATATCAGTGCATGTCTCATTTAAAGGACGCTCCCACCATGTAATCATAAGTATAAAATTTTGAAATATGAGCAATAGTTGGTGTGCCGGTAACCTAAGGTACCTACGGTGTTACATGAGCAACAATAAATTTAATTTCAGATTCAACAATATGAAATGAGGATACCTCGTGCAATTCGAAGGACACGCATAACACGTATAATTGTTGGATTGATCGGAATTATACCAGATTTCAATTCCTCCATCGCAATTCCGCCAATCGATAACAGAACAATGAATACGTCAAGTTGGTTCCATCTAAACTTTTATACAATATGTAATATTTGCAGGTAACTTCTGGAAAGTAAATACTGGTTTTAACTTTTTTGAAAATGCTCAATCGTACAATAAAACATTTGATTGACAAGTCCTCGTGGCAAACAGTTTCGTGATTAGGATAAAATGAGAGGTGTCGCTTTCGAAATGCTAAAAACCGGTTCATAGATAAACAACGACTTTAGGTTTCACATGAAATAAGGTAAATTCGTAGCTACTCAGGTACAGTTTTGTGGTCAACAGACACTGCTTCATGTGGTGATTGCCTAGTGGTGTCGCTTTCGAAATGTGAAAAACCGGCTTCGTAGATAAACAACGACATCAAGTTCTACATGAAATAAGGCAAATTTGTAGCTACTCAGCTACAGTTTTGTGGAGAACAGACACTCCTTCTTGTATTCATTTACTGAAACACTACCAAATTTGATTATAGAATGCAGTTCGTGTGTGCAATTAGCTGGGCAATCCAGCTGTAAAGCATTGCTAAATGTATGACCCTTGGCATGCAATGGAAAGATTTAGGCGATACGATTTTTAGTGTTAAAGCATTTTTCAAACAAAAAACATTTTTTTGTGTTCACAAAATTAAATATGTTACTGTGCTGGCTGGGTATACCAGGCAGCGGCAATTGCTGATCTCTGTGTTGATATTCAACCTCGAAGCAAACTAAAGGATTTTCAAAAGGCGATGCTTCTTAATTTTGTTCTGACAATACATGCGCCATGATTATGCATTATTCATCACAGTAGTCAGCCATTCTTGTCGGTGAATTAACAATGGCGGATCCATTTCAATGCTAAACAAGTTAGCGTGCAACTGCAATAGCATTCATTGCACAGCTAATTGCGATATGCTACCGATCTAAGATCTTTAGTCATACACGATCAATGTCCGAGGCTCCAGGTGGTAGTAGGGTGCTTGGAGGCGGGGTGAGAGTGGAAAGCAGGGAGGAGGAAGGTGAAGCCGACGGGCGCGGGTAACGGCGCCGCTGTCGTGCGACCTATTACGTTCCGATCGGCGCCCTTCAGGGGGCAACCCCCGTATGACCATATATGTCATTACAGTTCAGATTCCATCATAGAAATGCAGTTTCTGTAATACTACATATTAGCTACGCTATATCTCCATGACACTTTCCAATAAGTTTGAATATAACAAGCTAAGGAAAATGAGAAATACACCCGTTGATCCCTTGGATATGAATAAGATACGGAGCTCCCAGGACAATAATTGCGCGATGGACATTATTGAGCATTAAAAATGTTCTATGATTACATTCGAGGTGTATAACTGACCAAAGCGCACAAATATGTTCTGTGCCCGAACAGCATGTAACCACTGCAGTATTATTTTAATGCTTCACAAATCACAAGCATTAGCAAATCTAGAACACTATATTTTTAATATTAAAAACATATTGTTATATTTGATTTTGAAATAGTATTTCATTATAACCAGGTTACCCTTGTAGATTTACTTAAAGAATGTACTAAATACTATATTATAAACGGCATTCTTTCTTTAAATTTAACATAGTTTAATATGAAAGTCGTATGGTCACTCACGCTTTAAATGAACAATTTCAAAAATTTTATAAAGTACTTGAAAAGCAATGAAACATAGCAACAGCGCGCCGAAAAATGATCTAGTTTAGTGACTGCTCTATGGAATTGAATAGAACTAATAATGTCTATAAAAATATACCGTTCAACCAAAAATCGCTTCCATCCAAGCGCAACAATTTTCATTGCAGATTCAAGGCAAAACACAGCGGTAAAGAAATAATTGAATATTTTTAAGGCATAGACGAGGCCTTGCGGCATCAAATAGAATTCCATCGCCATCGTGATAACGTTAAGGCCTATTACAGCAGCGATGGCAAGGTCGAAATATTTCGATGTAACCGTATTGTGTATAAACATCCGTGTCGGACCATAGTGAAAGTAGTACGGATAGAGTCGAGGCGCTGAAAAAGAAACCATAATCTTTTACCAGTCTAAGCTTAAGCTTAAGCCTCGGGATTGCGTTTAGGGAGTGAGATTATATGAAGGACTCAAAATATAAACATTATTGACATCACTTTTGAAAGAACCTGAATTTTTGTCTTTACAGACTCAGTTACAAGGAACTGTAATCTCTAATGGATGGATATAAAAAATTAGATACGCTTGTGACTCAACGAAGATATTTAATGCATTTAATGACGCACTGTAATAATTAAAACAAAAGAATTACAAAACCCTTCGGATTTAAGAAATTTAAAGAAATTTGATCCGAATATCTCGCCGTACTGTAGATATATGTTACGAAGTACGTTCGTTCAAATATGAAATAAAAACCGTGCATGGTTGTGTGATATTTCTTATAGATTTAAAAAGCGATGTTTTTGTTAACCTAACATTGCCGATACCTCTTCATTCACAGAATCATAATAAAATTCTGGTTCTAAACACTAATCACCCAAATATGTATCAAACTTGGGAAGATTTTTTGTTTTAATGTATTTATTTCATAGCAACTTTTACACTAATATCTATAAATTAGTATATATGTATACAATGTTGACACGAACACAACAACTCCCCCTCCACACAAGGATATCTCCGGCATTAGAAATTCGTTCATTTGTCTTCGGATAACAGAATAGTTCGCTTTGGAACAACGTGAACGAAGGGGTGGTCAAATTAATTAATAGTCTGTGCTTTCTAGAGACATATTAAAAACCGAGCCGACAGGGCCGTAGTTAGGGCCCATATACCCTATTGGGGGCTCACACTAAGGCGCTCCTCCCATTTGTAATTTTTAATGCCTTCGAGCAAACGAGTGTTTGAATTTGTCTCCAGAAAAAGAGCCATGAAAGTCCGTGAAATTTTGCTAACTTTTCCCTGTTTTGACTAAGGTTTTCCTCAAATTTGGCTCATTTGTACCAATTTTTACTGAATCTTCCTCAATTTTCGATAAATTTTCCAAAATTTGCGGGCGGCTTCGGAGCGAAGGGGAAGAGGGGAAGGCGAGGAGCCTCTGCTCACATAGCTCGCGGGCCCCTCATATCATTCTTGGCTACTTTGGTGGCCGACATGCTAGCGCCGGTTCTGAGAGCTAGATTTAGTACCTCGCTTCGCCCGAAATAGAAGAGCCAAAAGAGATCTAGGATTTAGACCATGTCCACCAAGTGAATTTGTTTGGACTTATTGGCATTAAACCGCAAATCAGGGTTTTTACACCCTTTGTAGTAGAGGACCGTAGGAAAATTTTGATTGGGGTCCGGCGTCAGCTAAATCCGGTGATGTATCTAACTCAAACTTTTCATGAAAAACGTATGGGTAAGGGCCAGTCAAAGACCCACCATGTTTTTGTCAGCAATATTTTTTCAATGCTGTATACAAACGGATGACACAAAATTGATTCAAGTGAGTTGGTCCCAACCTGACTCACTAAAATCAATACCTTTTTGATTCAGAAAAGGAGTCAATCTTTGAGTCAGTACGAGTAAGGTTTCATCTACTCTGAGTCAAGATCGACACATACTGATCAATCTGATTCATTTACTGAGTCAGGCTGGGACGCATTCAAATGAGTCAAATCTGACTCTGCGTTTTTACAGTGTGTGTTTTTTAAAGTGAAACACACCTTTCATTTTCTTCTTTTTCAACTCCAACTCGACGCTCGTTGTTTGTTTATGAAGGCGACGCTCGAGTTTTTTCTGTCGTGCTTTTTCAAGCATTTCTTTTTCAAGCTGCTCTTTGCATTTGTGAAAGTTTTCAACTACAACGCCGACAAACATGTTTAACACAAAGAAGCCGACCAACAGCAAAAATGCGATAAAATAGATCATCCGCCACTCGTTGTAGTTTTCGATAGGCTAAAATGAAATATAAATAATGCCATTTTAACGATTTGATATTAGAACTTATAGCTCAGTTCTGTTAATTAGGAGGGCGTATAACTAGAGCTCGGGGCTGGCCATAACTCACGAGTGTAGCCAGAAGCTTCTACACATAACAAAAACATTTTCTTTAAATTACTTGATCATTAGTGCTACGTAAAAATTTTATGTTTGTTACAATTGCTGGAATAAAAACTAAAAAACCAAAAAAGTCACGCACAGCTAACACGGAGCCCCAGAATATACCGGTAGAAGGACCCCTGAATCATGAGGTCATATTTTCATTAACATGTTCCCAACGGCGTGTGTTCCCCAAACGAGCTCAGAATGTAGAAAATATCTTATGTTTAATAAATTAGAGGCTTCCAAGGATTAGTAACAGCAGTAAATTGCACCAGCGTGGCAGTAACATGAACACAGACAGCTAATTGCTGAATTTTTTCTGGTATTATTCGCAATATAGGTACCCTTCCAGAAACGTCGTACCGATGATAGTTGATATCCTATTCCATGCGGCATTATAGTGCGTTCTACGCCTAACAATTCCTAAAAATTGCAGTAGAAGTTAATGTTTAGTTAACTTAAGTGATGGAATAATTATTACACCTACTAAACTCAAGGATTTCAAATTATTATACCGACATACAATTTTGATACTAACCTGTTGATTAACACCGACTGCATCGATTCCCTGATACATAATGCTGACCCAACCATCTTTACTTGATAGCACAAATAGTGACATGAGAGCCTAAAAATAGTGTCATAAATATAAGTTTGTAAGTAATGAATATAACATATGTCCTAAGTAACAAATCTTTTTTCAAATATAATACAGAAATTATTGTGGGACCAAACGTCTTCATCATAGAGTATGCGTTATAAACTGCAGTTTTTTTGTGAGACTTTTACGTAGCACAACTAGAGTTACATGGTACAAACTCCAGTTTTGGTGAGACTTTTACGTAGCACAACTAGAGTTACATGTTACAAACTGCAGTTTTGGTGAAACTTTTACGTAGCATAGCCAGAGTTACATGTTACAAACTGCAGTTTTGGTGAAACTTTTACGTAGCATAACTAGAGTTACATGTTACAAACTGCAGTTTTGGTGAAACTTTTACGTAGCATAACTAGAGTTACATGTTACAAACTGCAGTTTTGGTGAAACTTTTACGTAGCATAACTAGAGTTACATGTTACAAACTGCAGTTTTGGTGATACTTTTACGTAGCATAACTAGAGTTACATGTTACAAACTGCAGTTTTGGTGAAACTTTTACGTAGCATAACTAGAGTTACATGTTACAAACTGCAGTTTTGGTGAAACTTTTACGTAGCACAACTAGAGTTACACGTTACAAATTGCAGTTTTGGTGAGACTTTTACGTAGCACAACTAGAGTTACATGTTACAAACTGCAGTTTTGGTGAAACTTTTGCGACAAAAGACTGACACGTTACAATCGACTTTTGCGTAGCATAACTAGAGTTACATGTTACAAACTGCAGTTTTGGTGAAACTTTTACGTAGCACAACTAGAGTTACACGTTACAAATTGCAGTTTTGGTGAGACTTTTACGTAGCACAACTAGAGTTATATGTTACAAACTGCAGTTTTGGTGAAACTTTTACGTAGCACAACTAGAGTTACATGTTACAAACTGCAGCTTTTAGTTAGAGTTTTACGTAGCTCTAATTCTATACACCTTTCTGACAAGACATTTTGCCAGGAAACGATCTATTTACTTCAGGACCAAGTAAACATGGGCACAATAGCCTATTATTTCAAAGATATGTCTTGCCAGTTTATATAAACTTAGGAGTACATATAGGAGTTCCTTCCAGACATGTGTCGCTTAGGTGTTGGCATAATAAGTAGGTAGTTTCCTCTTGTAACAAAAGAGACAATTTAAAACGAGAGACAGGTTCTCCAAATTTACCAAATTCTTCAGTCTAAGAAATTCGATGCTAAAATTCACTCCCGCGATTTTTTATAAACTGAATTTTTACTACACTACAAAATTTAGATCTATGTCGAAAAATCGAGCCAGCGACATTCTCTTTTATACACCAGAGGAAAAACTGTGTGCTATTAGATTTCAGGAAAAATACTGAAAATTTATCTACGTAGCCACCTTAAAGGACACAGTTATTTCCGCTTAGAAAGTGCTTTTTATATTCCTAGCGAAGGTATCTTTGTAGCTTCATTGAAAACCGCAGTAAATCAAATTTAAACACTTTTTAGAGAGCAAATATCATTACACTATTATTTAGAAATGGTTTTAACATAAAAGAAGTTCGTTTAAAACCAAATCAAACTCCGTCATGTCTTTTTAAATAATGTCTTAAGATAAATCTAACAAGGAATATTTTTTCTTTGGCTCATAATGCTAACTAATTATCCGGCGATATGATCAAACGGAATCCGTTAAAATTTTATCAAAACAATTTTAAGTATAGTCTATTCTAAACTAACAACACGTTTATTAAGCTCAAATACTGAAATGAATGATGATCAGTCACCGAAAGAATTGTAATCATTTCCTGGTGGACACGGGTAGGGTCCATTTTCTGAATTAGCGTTGGGCACTGCTATTACAGCGAGCGTCAATAACCGACCACCACACTCGAAATTATTAATTACTACTTGTTTGTGGTAAAGCGTTTTCCAAAACACGTTTCCTAAACCAAATAGAAAATAGGTCTTACCTGTCCCAGATTGTCGAAATTATACCTATGGTTCATCCAGCGATTATTTACATCGTCTAAACATGCCGTTTTGTTTGTAACATTTGTTAGATCGCCCGTTCCAACGCAGTGGTGCATCATACCTTTGAACAGCTGAAATTAGAACAAAAATAGTATTTTCGCTATAGGTCAAATTGATGCTCGTTTATTACTAAATGAATATAGTATTGACCTTCAATAGGTAATAAGAGATCCAAAAAATTGAGCCTGCCAATTCTGTTGCCGGCCGCATTACTTTTATTATGAAACATTTCTATTGGTCATTAGCTACTAACTGACGTAGTAAATTTTCACGGTTGTCGTTATAGGCTAATATACATTGCCAGCGGCCTTAGAGATTGGTAACAAAAGAAAGTTATTACTTTTGTTTCCAATCTCTAAGGCCTAAGGTATAAATTGGCTAACTATATATATTAATGGCTTGGCTTACTATATATACTAACGGCCTGGCTAACTATATATACGGGCTAACTATATATACTAAGGCCTCAGGTATAAATTGGCTAACTATATATATTAATGGCTTGGCTAACTATATATACTAACGGCCTGGCTAACTATATATACGGGCTAACTATATATACTAAGACCTCAGGTATAAATTGGCTAACTACATATATTAATGGCTTGGCTAACTATATATACTAACGGCCTGGCTAACTATATATACGGGCTAACTATATATACTAAGGCCTCAGGTATAAATTGGCTAACTATATATATTAACGGCTTGGCTAACTATATATACTAACTATATATACTAACGGCCTGGCTAACTATATATACGGGCTAACTATATATACTAAGGCCTCAGGTATAAATTGGCTAACTATATATATTAACGGCTTGGCTAACTATATATACTAACGGACTGGCTAACTATATATACGGGCTAACTATATATACTAAGGCCTAAGGTATAAATTGGCTAACTATATATATTAACGGCTTGGCTAACTATATATATATACTAACTATATATACTAACGGCCTGGCTAACTATATATACGGGCTAACTATATATACTAGGGCCTCAGGTATAAATTAACTATATATATTAACGGCTTGGCTAACTATATATGCTCACGGCCTGGCTAACTATATATACGGGCTAACTATATATACTAAGGCCTAAGGTATAAATTGGCTAACTATATATATTAACGGCTTGGCTAACTATATATACTAACTATATATACTAAGGGCCTGGCTAACTATATATACAAAGGCCTAAGGTATAAATTGGCTAACTATATATATTAACGGCTTGGCTAACTATATATAGTAACTATATATACTAACGGCCTGGCTAACTATATATACGGGCTAACTATATATACTAAGACCTCAGGTATAAATTGGCTAACTACATATATTAATGGCTTGGCTAACTATATATCCTAACGGCCTGGCTAACTATATATACGGGCTAACTATATATACTAAGGCCTCAGGTATAAATTGGCTAACTATATATATTAACGGCTTGGCTAACTATATATACTAACTATATATACTAACGGCCTGGCTAACTATATATACGGGCTAAATATATATATGCTAAGGCCTCAGGTATAAATTGGCTAACTGTATATATAAATATCTACTAACGCATCTACATTGCCTCAATTATAAAATTATGTCTCGAAATTAGGTAAAAGGTACTCATCTGTAATAAAATAAAATAAGAGTTACATATTTTGCAGTTGTGGGAATTACGTTTTATTCGTTTATCAACAACATTTCGTCGATTTGATGAAAGGTTTGTCGTACTACTACAGTAATTTTATTTCTGAAAGCGAAACCGATTAATTTATGGACACCCACGGTAGACGTTAGATTCAATCAATCATACCATACAATTTTAGTTATGTTATCCTGCTTGTGAAGTATCCAAGTATCCTAGAAGATATATTTCCGGTCATAAATATGCAAGACATATTGGATTTTCATGAAACTAGCTGCTTACCTTTGTACATAAATCATACTGTCATTTATGCGGCAACCGGACATCTAAACCCGCTGTTGTATGAATGGATTATTTAAAATAACTAAAATGCGGATAAATCGCTGTTATAATGTTATAATCGCTATAACAGCGCTATAATTGCTGAATCTGTAATTGGTTGTAGTACCAATTTAACGCTTTAACACCCATTGTTCAAAAAAGTGTACAAGGCACATTATTAATTGTTCTATTAACTAAGTTGGTCGGCGGTATAGTGTATGTTTCCCTTGCGTTGTTATTCGATCGCTTTGCTAGTTTCCTTAAGGAATCGAGCAATAGCTCCTAGATAGTTCAGTGGTTTGCATACACAGCTTCCACTCCAACAATCGGGTTCGATTTCGGGTGTTGGCGGGACTTTGTAATTATTTAGAATTTACACATTCAAATATTCTAAATTACCGCACAAGACGACTATAAGTTTAAACAATGATGACACATAAAAGTCGATTAATTACAATTTACACATTCTAATATTCTAAATTACCACAAAAGACGACTCTAATTTTAAACAACGATTACACATAAAAAATCTATTATTTAATATTTATTCAGCGAAGTTTAGATATACATGTAGAGCACCTACATGTGCTATGTCGCATATTAACTGAAACCAGAATTTTCTAACTAAGCAGTCAACTATGCTACTGTATTTTTACATTGGATTGGATGCAATTATGCGTACCATATAATTGTTAAACTAAAATGATATACTCTAAATTTCGGCAATCTATTACAATATTAGTATTTAAATTTACCTGTACACCCAAAATGCCAAAGATGATGAAGAACGTACAACATATTAATACAATATTTCCAATTGGCGCAAGTGAAGAGATAAGTGTTTGAACAACTAGCTTGACACCAGGGGCACGGTTTATTACCCTGAAAATAAATCGTAATATCAAATAATTTTGTGCAAAGCAAACATGTACTGCTGGCAATGTCTGTTATACAAATGAACAGTTGGATTCCATGGTGTTAGCTGCACATTTTAACTACAAAAAGTATTTATTCAGTAAAATGTACAATATTAAGCCCACAGTGAAAACATTTGAAGTATCAGCTACCATATCAGCTACCATTGAAAGAGTAAAGATCCTCAAGTAACAAGTTATTACACTTATAATTAATAAAAGGTTTGGTAGCAAACCAGAAACTTATTTAACTCAACGATGATGCTGGTACTAAATATAAAATCATACATGCTCATAGGCGAGATACGGGGGCCCCGAAGGCTCGGACTGCTTTTTCCCGCCACATGGACGGGTTATTCAATCTGCCAATAGAGGCGCTGAAGGCGCCGAACCCATAGGTGCTTTTCGTGGAGCCTAAGGAGTCGAAGCCCCTCCCACCCGCTGAACTCCTAGAGCCTCTCCTAGGAAGCCGAAGGCTCCCGACAACCCGACTACCCCCTGCGACCCCGGATCTTGAGTACGTATGAATAAAATAATATACATTCTTTAATATTAAGTGCTAAATTCCTTACACCTGTATAGCGCAATATGTTTTTAATAGTAAGGAAATTTAGCACTGATTATTCATTAATAACATATTTCAGGCAATGTATGTCTTGGTTTTTAAATTTATAGCCTACGAATCATTTTGAAATCATATACAAGGTTATAAATATAACATAAATATAACATCTAATTTATAAATGTTTTTTACAAAAATAAAGATAGTGTTCTTAATTGCATTTTATTCAGTACGAAAATTATAAAAAATATATTCCTACACGTTATTTAGTACAAACATTGATAATCATTTATAAGCGGTGTTACAAAGTTGCATATTTTCACTTGTTAATCAGTTGTCAACATTTATTTCTTAATGTATATTTTAAAGAATGTGTTGGTTTCATAATATTATGACAAATTGACTGGTCACATTAAGTGCTGGATGTACAATCTATATCCCAATGATCCAGGATAGTAGACTATTCCTGGCGGATATGTTGGAAATGTTTACATTAGGCTATAAATGATCGATACTAAACTGGAGATGTGACGTTCTATAGCGTTCAAGTATACTAAAACTAAACCGTATAAAATAGTTGCAAAAGAAATCTTAATAAATCAGATTATTTAGAGTGATATATTTATTTCAGTGACAACTCCACCGTTATGTTTAATTTTGACATAAAATATTTTAATGAATATATTATTTCACTTGCAATTTGGCACATCCTGAAAAAGTATAACGCAAAATACACCTAATTTTCTTCACTATGCGAGCTATGCTATTTTAAATGTTTTATATTTGCAGAAAAAAATTATCACAGTGTACTATAGCACATTTCAATTTATCGTAGGTGCATCGCCAGGTTTCAAGGACCAATCGCCGACAACCACATGTGAGAATGAATATTGTGCCTTTTTACCCAGTAGGATTGATACTGTTGGATATGACTATACTGCATAGGCCTGTCGCACACTAAATATTATACGTCTTCTAGGGTTCGACGTGTAATGCATAGATTGACAGATGTCGAAAAAACGTCACAGCCCATCAAAGAAAACAGAATTGTAGTAATATAACATCATTTATAATTTTTGCCAACTTACAAAATTCCCAAAGAAACGACATCAATGATCAGAGCTATGAGGTCATTGAAATCTAAGATCTATAATAAGTCCCCCTGTGCTATCATTTTATGCGGGCGGGCATTTCTATACAGCAGTGCACATAAGTCTCAATAAAGGCTTATAATAATGTTCCAAGATCTATAAAACATTCGCGCTGATAAAAAATATGCATTGCAACTAAAATTGCTATCAAAGTACACGACTGAATATAAACACGTCTACATTAACTATACTACAAAGGAACTGATTTATGCTTCGATTTTCATAAGCAATAGGGTTAACCTTGTGGGTCTAACTATCCGAGCCGCCAGTTAGTAAAAATATTGAGAAATTTGGCAAAAATTTACTTAAATTGGAAGGAACTGACAAGAAAAGGCCAAAATTTGATTAAATTTTAGTAAAATTGAAGAAAATTGGCAAAAAATCATCAAAATTTGTGAAAATTATAAGTTTCTAATAATTTTAAAAATTATACACCCTCTCATTCTCCCCTTCCAGACGCCGGGTCGACCTACCTCCTAAGACGAGGAGCCGTGACAATCAGTGATTTACAGCGTATAATATATATATTATTTTATCGTACCTTAAAGGACGCAGCGCCCGTAGTAGTCGTAATACCCGTATTACGCCGAAAATTTTAGGCGAGGCTGTAGCAACCAAATCGAATATTAAATTGATCAAGCTTATGATAACTAATATTCCATCCATTATATTCCAACCGCTACGAAAGTAAGCATCAGGTCCGATGAACCATCCCAGCGCGATAACCTGAATGTAAACAGTTATTCATTCAATTTTTGTGTCGATTCATCTTAGAAACATATTTATATAACATATTTCTTAAAATTATGGTCATCTACCGTTGATCCTTTAGTCCACCAAAATCGAGAAAACACACGAAATTTTTTTATTAAATGAACAGATTTTTAGAAAAGTAGGACAACCCATTATACTATTTTGCAACAAAGATATAGTACACTAGTTTTGCCTTTTATTTATGCAATTCCGTTATGACATAGCTAGTTTCCAGGATGTATTTCATAACGCTGCGACATAATGGATTGCCCTGAAAATATGAAGGTTAAATGTATCGATAAGGCCCAAAAATCCCCTAAATTTTAACACATTAATAAAGTATTAGAACGTGGCAAGCATTACACTCACTATATATTGTGTGGAACAAATTTTGCTGCTGAATAAAACTAAGTAGAGCATTGGAACAGCAATAACAGCAAGCGTTTGTTTTATATCTTGGAACAATGCTCCGAAGATGAAGATGAGTGGATTTGCACAGTTTGTTCGTTGTTCCATTATTCAAACTTTAATCCAACTTATATGAGCTTTCACATTTAAGATCAACACTACCGAACCGCACAGCTATTCTAAATATATTTTTTGGTTAAATCAAAGGTGTCCATGGGCTCTATGAGAGGTCTTTGTGGTTAGCCACTAAAGATCGCACCCCCATCACCGAGCCATATTACCCCAGGCTTTGTACCGAAGGCAAGTAGAAAATTCAAAAATTAGTAAACATTGGCAAAATCAGGGTAAAATTGGTAAACATTAGCGGACATTAACAAAAAATTTTCGGAAATCGCCAAAAATTTGGGAAAATTTTGAGTTGCTGAAAACTGCTCTACCGCCCTATGCCGACTTACTTTCAACACCTATGGTTAAATGATTTCAGTAGAATATGAATTGAACAACTTGAACAATTGAATTTATTAACAACTTCTCCGATTGCAATAGCTGCTTTCATTAGTCTAAACTATTTGGTCTTTCCAAAAGTGTATTTGGCAGAAATTGCATGCAAACCTCGATTAAAAGGTGGAACGACGAACAGAATGGATTTGATTATAGATCAATTTTGACAATAACAATACAACACAGATTGAAAATGAATTCTGAAACTTAACGCTTTACGAAATTTTAGCTGTTGCGGAACCAGAAGGTTAAGATAAGTAATTCTGATTACACTCAACGTTCTGTGGTATTACTTTTCACAACAACACTGCCAAACACATACCGATTGTAGTAAACTGTTAAAACACAAAGTTATATAAAAGTTATACCTAGACTACTGCGTCAACGAAAGTATATTATACCGTCGTAATCAGTGTTTATAAGTTAAAAAAAACTTAAGTTTACTTGCGAAGTTCTTTAAAAACCTTTTTGTCGCTTCTTACCTTAATGAACATTTCGAAGGCAAATATTCCAGTGAAGCAGTAGTTGACAACTGTAAGGAAGAGACGTTCCTGCAAAATATACCATAGTTAAGCTATATAATAAATACGTTAGGGCGGATTTACAATTATCAGCGTATTTTAAGGAAAATAAACAAAAGTACGTTCAATGATGCTGGACAATAAGACCCAATTTAAGCTATAAAGCGGTTGGAGACGCGGTGGGAAACTGCTGACTTACGAGATTTTTGTGAGATTTATACAGCAAAACTTCTAAAAATAGTTTGCGAAAAGCACCTAGTCGTTTATGGTCCTTCAATGGCACAAAAGTTAGCTCGTTACAAT
>JASANE010018061.1:0-15186 GCA_030248225.1 Trileptium ribeirensis
CCGGGTTACGACGTCTTGGAATTTAACTCGCGGTTCACGGATCAAAGGTATCATGGACTACCAGCCAGCCGCGGGTCGGTGCGTGTCACTGGTTAAGATTATTGACATGTCTTCAAGAGTAATCTGTAGTTTACATTTTTGTAATGCATCTATGCGGGATTCTGAAACAACAGAGAATTTTATTCCCCTATAAGATATTGTGAAAGACAGACATCAAACAACTGTTCATTTCGTGCAAACTCATTGCTATTACAATATATAGCATTTTTGTACTGTTACCAGCGCATTTGTTGCAGTAGTAAATTCTCTTCTATAATATGGAATGATAAAGGAACGGTATATAATTTTTGATAAACATACAGACAGAAGTGATTTTAATTATACACAAACATGTCAGAAGCCGCTTGCATGCGAAAACAAAGATTTAATAATCCATGTTTCGGGCTGGCATCAATACAAGTCACAGTCGATAACCTGGGAATGGTTGAACTGATCAGTTACCGATGGAAATTTCGTTGTTATATTGTAGTTCGCGGAATTTGTACCTAGTCCATCCAAGTAATATACCTTTTAGTGAAAACCAAAGATAAAATTCATGTGACAGAATAATTAATCAGTATTTTATAGTACTTATATGTCATTTCAAGAAGGGTGTATTTTTTATCCATAATTGCCCAAACTCTAATAGTTTTTGCGTTTAATATTGCCGTAATCTTTAGGTACATTCTAATACATACAGATACATCGAGCCCAAAGTGTTACACAAAAATACTAAAGTAAAGCGTGTGTTAATTTTAGAGTCCTCGGCGATGTGGCTACGATACGGAGCTTCCCACCGGACGGCATTATATCACGACATGTTCACAATGCCCGCCAGCTTATCCTTGGCTGCACAATCCTTCTGGATCAGAGCAGTGATTTTATCATTCGAGCTGTCCCTTAAAAATACTAATTAAATTTATAGGGAACGTGGTTTTGTAGCACACTCAATTATAAAGTTCTGTAGCAACGCCTTGTTTGTAAAATGAGTCGTTATATGTGCAATTATTTCGTACCTTTGTTTTATTATGCACTACTGTTGGGCACGCCCCGATTTTAAAATACACTTGTAGCCAGCCATTTCACTACGTTGGTAAGATCTTGTTTTCACGACGTTGGTGATAAAAGCTTCTAAATTTCAGTCACTACAGACCAGTTTATCCTAAATATTACTATTGCAGTTCTGTTTGAATCAACCTTATAGTCTCTTCTAACTGAGCCAAGCATAGCTTACATTACTGAGTACAAGACATGGATCATTTGCTAATTATAAAATGGTTTATGTCAAACGGAGACAAAATGTTATTAAACCAGAAAGCGTATGAAGAGTTGCGTTAGCACATATTTTGAGTTTGAGATTTTTAGTGCAGGCAGGGACGTCGTATGATCGACTACATAACACAGTTGGCTCTATCCCGGTTTGGGTCTTTCGTTTTTGCCACACAACCTTAAAATTTCAAGATTGTGCAATTTTTATATTTGTCTTCCTAACCCAATGATCCAAACTCTTCACGATTTTAATGCTTTCTTTAGCTGCTTTACTGTAGCTACTGCATAGCCTATTATATAAGCGTAACGGCCGGCATTGCCCTCTGACCGTTCCAAATACCTCAAATTCTATTCGAAGTCCTTATATTTTAAACATACTTCGTCATTATTATATATTGCCTTCTTCAACATAGCCTTTGCACGCCGTCAAACGGCACCTAAGCCATTCATTTTCATTTATATACAATAATTATTTAAAGCTGCGCAAATATTAAAGAAACATGTTTTCGGTCTGGCGGTATTTGCAACGATACAACAAATTTTTGAAGTTTTAAACCAACTGACGATGATGTATTTATTTGCTTCGGTTTACATCATAAATTACATTTGCAAATGCTGAAGAATTAAAACTATTGAAAATTAGCAGCACAATATAATTGCAGCAATTGCAATCACCAACGTAAAACTGGTAGTTATTGTGTATCAAGACAATTAACGTAGAAGACACTGTGCGCTTTAATAGAACCGTTGAGACGGTTTGAGGCATGACAGAAATATTTGGAAGGGATGCCAAAATTTTTTTTGGGTTTTAAGATAAAATTAACTCAACTTCATATTTTTGAAAATTGAAAATAAAATTTTGGAAGTTCTAGATCCATTTACATAAAAATTATCGGAAAACAGTCAGCTACGACAACAATAACAACAAATAATTTTGATGTTTTCAGACTGATAAAAGAATTATCATCGTAACATATTTTGCTTCATGCGGTAAGGGTGTCATAGCAGTTAGGGTGTCTCGAGATTAAGGCCATAGCCTACTCACAGCCTATTACCAGCTGCAGATACATATTTGATAAAATTCAATAGACAATAATTTTTATTTTCAATTAAATTTCATACATCAGTTGAACCGTAATGACGAGCTGATTGTTAAAATCAGCGGAATTCGTTCATCGATTAACCACTTAGGCTTATTATTTCATATAAATTTCAAAATGGATGGTTATATGATTATGTAAATGGTTATTCTTAGCTGTTCCGGTCTTCGGGCTTTCCTTCTCACTTCTACTATACACATATTTGTTTATTAAATATTTTACATAAATGTGCTAAATTAACGTTTATATAGTCCCGTGTGAAGATATTAATTAGGAATTGTCTTTTACAGCTTGCCATAAGAGACTTTTGTCTCTTACAAATGCCCGAAACAGACACAAATCTCTTACAGCTAGCTAAAACAGACTTAAATCTCTTTCACTTATCCGTAGCAGATTTTTGTCTCTTTTAGCTAGCTGCAAGAAACTATTGTCTCTTATGACCAGCTATACGAGACAAATGTCTCTTACAGCTATCCGTAATGTTTTGAAGTCTCTTAGAGTTGGCTTTAAGAGACTTTTGTCTTTAACAGCAATGAATTACAAACTAAAATCTGTTATAGCTGTCTTTAAGATATTTTTGTCTCGTATGGCCAGTCGTTAAAGACTTTTATCTCTTGTGGACAGCTCTAAAAGACAAAAATCTCCTACAGACGGCTGTAAGAGACTAAAATATCTTACAGTTGTCTGTAAGAGATTAAAATATCTTACAATTGACTATAAGATACAAAAGTGCCTTATAGCTATCTGTATGAAACTAAAATCTTATACAGCCAGCTTTAAGATATTTTTGTCTCTTATGGACGGCTGTAAGAGACAAAACTGCCCGGTTTTTGCACGCATTTTTCTGTGAATGCTGCATATTTCCAAATAGCCTAGGGTCGAAGAATTAAAGACACGGTACCTTTGCCACTGCAATTCAAAATACCAAGGATATAGTGGATATGCTCGATTCTCTCGACAGCATCCATTCGCGAGGTATTGTATTGCAGTAATCGCTGAAAATCGTAAGCACGAGGGCAGCACAAGACGTTCATCGTCTTCCGTTGTTTGCATGGTTCTAGCAAGACAGAATTTTAAGTTGCCTGTCGTATTTGTAAAAAAATGTGTGCGAGTGCGTATTTGTGGGGTATTATTAATAATTAAAAAGAAATATTCTTAATTTCTGTGCTTTCCTATCTGTAGACCGGATTGTCATGTATTTATCATATATATTTAAAAATTACGAGAAAATTATATACTATAGTAGATTTATAAATAATGCGATTTGATGGTGTCCATGCGTGACACCGTCGAGAAGTGAATATTATGTCCTAGACAAGATACAAAAAAAATTAAAAGAAATACTGTTAGTCTACTGTACCACATCGCTGATTATGTCCAAAATTAAAATATTACTAATTGCTGTACACCATATCGTTTATGGTGTTGTTTACAGGGGATAAATGAATAAAACTTCCACAGATCTACTGAGTGGTTTTAAAAACTTGCTGAATAGGTTCAGGGAGCTACACTATATTTATCTGAAATCCTTAGCCCATGAACTTCAGTTAGTCTTCACACCATTCGACTTAGCTCGTGAGTGTGGTACGATATGTAAAAATATTTTTCCAATTTTGGAACTCAAAAATCATTTTCTCAAAAGGGCAAAATGGACATTCTCACGTCGAATGGTATTAAAATTGTTGCGATCTTCAACATTAATCAATTTTCGGCTAAGGGATGCTAACCGAAACAGACTAAATACCGCAACCTTAATCGGGCTGCAATTTTTAATCAAATTCTGCGAAACAGTGTAGGAGGGTCACTCTGACATTGCATGTTGCTATTGTTTATGTATGTTTTTAATATATTTATACTTCATGTGAATGTGCCTTTTGTACGTTATTTATATATGGTAAATTTTGAATAAACCTTAACATATATCCGCACGCGAATAAAATAACACAAATAATTTATTGAATACGTAAACACCAATCTTACTGGACGACATATAAGATTGTTGTCTCTTAGTTCAATTTTATGGTCATGGATAATAAAGTTGTCGTGACTTACATGCTCATAAATTCATATAAAAGACAGAATGTTGTTAAACTTATAAGATCCTATTGTTGATTTTCATATCTATTTTATTCTGTAGCTGTTTGGGGAAATCTATGAACTATGAAATTTAGCCAAAATGTAGTAACCGGAATATATACTTTCAGATAACTTTTCCGGCAGATAATAATAAAACATGCATATACTCGTCAATAAATAATTATACCTTACATGAATCCATGAACTGCCATTTTCTAAATCAGCTGATTACATCTTTAACGGCGCTGTTGCAATCAGCGACATGCACTTTTTTGCGAAAAAGGGCGAGGCACGTCTATAGCGCACTATGCAATACTATATTGTATATTATTATATATCATAACACAATAGGAATAATTGAGTCAGATCTCACGATTACTGAACTAAAACGGATTACAAACAGTTAATAGTTATCATGGAATAATTTTATACAGCACATAAATCTCAAATCCGTGCATTATATATATATATATATTTATAAAAATATATATTATAACGCTTTTAGATCCAGCCACCTGAAACCCAGATTGGAAATCGCAGTCAAGCCAACGGAAAATTATTTCAGCTGCAACAAAAATTACATGTACTCAATTTTTATATATACTACAGGTTAATGCCTCAAATAAATCAGATTATAAATATAAAGAATTTTGTTTTTAAAATAATTATAAATTCTATAGAAAACTTCATTTTATTTTTACTTATTTTGTCCGCCTTATTTATATATCTGGCTTTATCGGGATATAAATGAAATTTTAGTTACAAGTTGTCTAGCAATTTCAGATGTACGCGTCTCATTAGTTATATATATATATGTATTTTCTACTGACCATAAACCTTTTTTATGTTTAGAATCCTGCAGAGCCAAAAATATAACGCTGATATGTTTTGGATGATTGATTAATGTGATATCAACACCTTAATATTGCGATAGCTGGCATCTGTATCTGACATGTTAAGTTTCGCGAACAAAATTAAGGGTAAACAACTTTTAAACAAAATTATTATATACATAGAACTATGTTTTAAGATAGTTCAGCAAACATTTATATTCAACTTTTCGATGGAAAGCTGAATATGGCCACTCCTAAGCTTTACATGGCTAAAGCTAAGTAAAGTTACAGCTGCACCACACTAGGTACTACCGAAAACTTAACAACTCAGCAGTACTTGCATGACATAAATCTTGTTCGAAAACTAACCGAAAACGAATATCTATCCCGATGTGCGCCGGAAGTTCACACAACTGTCCATCCTGATATTTCGCTAGTTCTACACTAGCAATAATCGTAGTCAGTTGTGAAACCATAGCGCTCAAGCAAATTACCAGCCATATGAATCACTGCCGACATATCGAAAGTGAATTAACGAAATCAGTGTGCACATCAGATTCAAACAATTGTGGTTACAATGCATCTACCCGATAATATTACCTACCTTCTTTTTGAGCAGAGAAAGACGAGATATATATCACCAATATTATGTACATGATTGCTCACATTTCACCATATGACGATATACGTAGTATACATACTCGTAACAACTCCAGGGCTTTGACGCATTCTGTTATAAAAAGATAAAACGTATTGGAGTTTCAAGGTCCGCTTAAAACATGCAAACTGGCGTGACCCACTTTTTACCGTTTAAACAGTCGAACCCCAAGTTCTAATCTAATCTTTTTTCTAACGTTTACGTTATAACCCTCTGCTCCTAAAGATTACATTTGTCAATTATTTAATACATTGATAGGTACAATAACTGCACTTTTGGTCCAATGATCAATATTTCAGGCAAAGCTGGAATTGTGAAGTTTAAATACTTTTCTTGCGAACGATATGTTGTTTGATGCAAAAAAATTGCATGTAGAATAGTACGTTATACCGTTAAGATAAACTTAAGATCTATAATTCAGATAGTACTACAAAAACACAATATACAAACATTTAAAATTTGCACATAAATTTCAACTATTTATAAATAAAACACAACCAGGAAAGAAAACGTATAACAATAAAGAAAACAGAAATAGAAATTAAACCCAGTAAGGAAAAACGCAAATATATTAAAGAAGAGTGTTGTTTATTTAAGAAAGACTACCTCTAGAAACACTGACTCACTATTTTTGTTTTAGTCAGGCCCTTCCTGTCTCGGGCAGATTTTGGCTGAGTCTGAACTAAAACTTTCTTGACTGAGCGACTACACTTAAATTTGCAGACGTTCCTAATCTCGATACATACAAACATCGTAACCAGTGGCAACTTTCTATTTTTAAGCTGCGAAGTGTATTTTCATTTGTAACAAGCAATAACTGGGAGAATTGACCTGAAATTGGTTCCTTGGTGTATCAGTTGTTTTAACATCGATTTTTCCTTTATTTTGATTTATGCAAAGGCTGAGTAAATTTTACGCAATAGAACCTTTATTTTGTACATATAAAAAAATTTGCGCCACCCCTGAAATAGGTTTCCACCCTGAACCTGGCTTGCTCCCCATAAAATAGAAGTCTGTTTGCACGTCTATTTGGGAGCCCGACGAGACTTAGATTATACTTTCTTGTTGCTGGTATGATACATATTTTATAATCGGCAGGCCATATAACTGGGGAACAATGCCCTATCCACAGCACTGCACGTCGTTAAGTGCTACAAAAGTAAAGTATTCATATCTCATTAACCAGCTATATTCAATGAATAAATTCAAAAAGACATATCACGTTACAAACTGCAAAATTGTCAGTCGAACATACACTCTCGTATCATCAGTTTTTAGATTCAAGTATCTATAAAGACAATGTTCTTATTCACTCTGAGAAAGAAATTTTTGAACTTATTACAGAATTATACGGATTGTAACGTAAACCTCTCAGTCATTTGCTTGATGTTTTGAGGGTAACATGTTTTTGTGGTCAAACACATTTACATAATAGAGCTCGCTAGCGTCAAAACGAAATTCTAGTGGAAAACGTTCGTCCAACAACAATAATATATCAAAATCATTATTTATTGCTAAAACTATCATTGACACAAACACTAAACCAGTCAAACAGTAAAACAAAATCTAAATAACCAAAACATGGATAAAAGAAGTAAACTGCCACGATATTTGGCAAATTTTAACATGCAACATTGAACCGAATCATAATCAGAAAAGGGCACATAATACACAAAAGACCGCAATGTACACCGAAGTTGGCTTAAGCCTACACCATACGTGTCGATAGAGGGTGCAGGTGGGGTTAGCCAACCCCCTTTCTGACTGGATCTCGCCCCAAAGCTAATATACCCCTCTTGGCCTGAAGGATACGCCGAAGGCGAGCTAAAGATTTAACACTGACAAAAATTGAGTAAATTTGGCTAAAATTTGCCCACATTGTGTTATATGGATCTAGGAAAACGTGCATATCCCAGTGCAGCGGTATTTCAAAATAACGGGTAAATCGAAAGAAGTCCTTGGCACATACATACCTATCATAGAACACAAGTTTTAGCACTAAGGATCAGTGAAGATATATATTCAAGAAACTTGTGTATAAAAGTACGGAATCCAGAAACGAAATTACGCCTAGCATAATTAGCAAGCTGTTAACTAAGCACAGTTAGCATAGCATACTAATCATTCCGTTTCGAAGAAAGCTAATTTTATAACCCAACATAAACCCTTAACTGGTTGGCTAAAAATAATTGTTCAGGGATTAGCTGAAACTTGGTACATCTAGGCATTATGTTCTGAAGTGTCTGACATTTTAAGTGGTGTGTCTTGATTAAATTATTTCATATCTCAGCTCGAAAGATGAAACACCACATTTGCCTAAAAGCAAAAAGTTGAACCAACTAAGGTGCAAAGCAGTGTTATTTCAAATAACTGTATTATGTAATAAATAAGTCAAATATCTGTAAAAAAATAGCTGAAGCGTAGACAATATGGAAATTGCATTACCAAAGAAGCGAAACGTAAATTAGAGTTCGTTCTGAACGATACTGTCTTTATGAGATGTCCATAGATCATCCTAGCACGGCGCCCTGATGTGTACGTTTAAGTTCACAATAGAAATTTATTAAATTGTTTAATAAAGTAGACATTATCACGCAAGACTCTATCATGTCCAGGTTGAGTATTGCTTGATGCACATGCACTGCAAATTCGATTTACTATGGCAAAATTTAGGTAGAAATTCTGTAGCATTCCGACTTTTACACCGCGTCCATTCACTGTATTGAAATTTAACCTCAAATAATTTTATCATAGTAGAAAATTTGGCTCATGGTCTAGATCAACCAATATGCCGGATTCGATGAAGAAGAATCTGCTAAAATCACACCCTGGTTTCAATACCACCACAATCACTTCAACAGTATTTCCTACGCATATCAAATTAAAACTCGAATAATATACATGCTCGTGACGAAATGCCCATTAGGAACGAATTAATTAAAGAAATGTGCAAGAGTTTTATCGGCTTCTTTAGGTTCTGGCGATTCACAAAATAAGCTTTGCTTTCCTGCTTGAATTTGCAATAGCTGGTCCGTTTAAATGGATTAGTTGGAATATCATAACTGACACGACAAAACAAAAATTGAGATAATTACGAAACTACATCGATAACCTGAAAAACCGATAGATATTTATGTAACGAGCCCTTCCCAACTAGTAAGCAGTGTTATGAAGCCGCATGACAAATCGAACAATCCTCCGTTAAACGTCCAATCAGAGCCATATACAAACATTATCAATACGAATTAATGGAAATATAGCAAAAATTATAGCCATCGCAGTATGAATTTCATAACAGTACACATTTATCATATACGGATGCCACAGGTAGAATGATATGTAATTGGTACCGCCTTAATATTAAAATCTAAAACAAAACAAAAGAAAGCGAAAGCAATATATCTATTAAAATCAAAGTAATATCCAATTCCAATCTAACAGTGTCGCAAAAATAACGCAATGTGCAATAATAAGAACTGCACATACATAGCAAAAGTAACAGGTTTATCATTAAATAAACATAACACAGGTACCACAAGTAGTTTAAACGAGATCGGGAACGTAAGACCTACTATAATAACTGATAGCTCTAATCCTTAAGAATAGCTAACATCAGTCGCAAAAACTAAGAACTGAACGGCTTCTGCAAGTACGAAAATATGGCAACATTCTTGCACAGGCGCACACAAAGTAGCTTGCCAGAGGCAATCGAACTGTAAGACCTGTAACTTAATGCATCACCAAATCTTAAGAAAATAGCTTTCGCAGAAGCCAACGTGAGCCAAAGTGGGAGCATACTCGAGCTTGGTGCGTACAAAACTGGCATATCATAATGTGATTTAGGTCCTCTGTTCGTTCAATTATTTCGAAATCTCAAAAATATTCAGTGAAATAAAGCGTAAACTTTTTGTTTGTATGCGCAGGTCGGGATGTCTGTACAGTTTTCATTTAAGCAAAACAGCTCTTGAGATACGTACTAAATTTTGCTATATCGCTACAGCGTAAATCTACATCATCGAATATCGAACCATGATAAAAGCAGTTAGAGCGTCCGCGATATGCTAACACAGGCCCAGCGACCGGACCAGTGGTCCTCCAACTTAAATATACTCCGAGGCATTGCAGTTTTTTACGGATCTTAGTGATATTTTCTAGACGGCTCATGTATTTGAGTGCGTCTAATCCCCGACTATAAAATACCGTCGAGCCTGAAATTTCCACAACAACTTATACCTCTATATTTTACAAATGAGCATATATGTTCACCAATATTCCATGAATGATTTGCTTTTATTTCTGAGTGAGGCTGTTTGTGTGCAGCAAGATACCGTGCTGAAAGTTTTGCAATCATTATCCATCATCCATCCTACGCAACCGTTGAGTACTCACGGAAAGAAAGTAGACCTTATACACGTAGCTGTGTGTACTATAATAGTTGTGTTTCAATTGCAGTGTATGAGAGTGGTTCCAAGACCATAATCAAAGCGCAACAGAGCTAAGCGAAGCGTATTTAAGTGCCGGTTTAGATATAAAAATGCTTCATATAAAGTACATAAAAATTTCGCAGCTGCGTTACTATTTATACGTACAAAATAACAGCTTTATCACAATTTCGCCACAATCCATGATCAGCTGAGTATAAGTGCTTATAAAAAGTGTCATTAATATAATTATTTATAATTATTTTAACACCGGATTTATTAGCGCTGAGAAATAACTAAGCGAAAAACAGTAAGCATATTATATTCAAAACGCCACGTTCTTCAATGTCATACAATTATTATTTAGCGCTGCAAGAAAATGCGATTCAATAAGTAATTATTTTTATCAGGCCAAATATTAGACTATGGTAATTTTGGACAATGGCAGAAGCTTACTAATTATTCAAAACACTGCGCACTAGACACAACAATCGTCAAAGAACTATTAGTGAGTAGTACAAAAGTATTATATTCCTAACGGTTATAAGTTCATTCCTATTTCTTTGTGAGTGTAATATTAGTATTTATGGAGAGTATTATATTTTGTTGAGAGTATATGGTTTTGTATATGCTTCTACTCATACACACGGAATTCGAGTTATCTTCAGTATTTTATAATACTGAGGCTAAGCTCGATGCCAAAATGCTAATTCATCAGCCGTGCAAATTTTATTCACGATTTTACCTGCTTGTTTATATTTCTATTAAACTGTACGTTGGTTTATGCAACAGTAATTCCCAGCTCGCATTTCAAGTTCAAAAACAATTAATTATTTTCAAGATTTTTGCTCTCGTAAATACGCACATCGGTCACCCTTCCTAGTGAATGCAATCAAATTTTAACTATTTACGTCGCGTTCACGACTGTTTAAATTGCTCTAAATAAGGCTGTTTAAAAAGTTCTAAACTATAGAGAAAAACATTACATGAGACCATACTTACAAAATTCATACAAAAGTTAACATAGATATTTGGACCGGTTTTATACAGACTGAAACATGAGGAAAACTTTTAAATGGCGAACAAAAATACTGTACGAAGAACAACTTAAAACATTCCACAATGTAACAGAAATCACAAAACGCAGCAATGCGAATATCACTCCACATAGCTTCCCAAACTTTCCATGTAATCAATCGATTTCCAGATAAAATTAGTATCGAAAATTTAATGTTTGAGCATCTTGAAGCTATTTTTGGCTGGTTTTAATACAGAACATGTAAGACGAGTCCAGCGTGCATATATCATGGCTTTTCATGAGTTTAGAATGAATGAACCTGATTTTCAGAATACAGTCCATCTTCAGTTGTTTGCTTTCGTAATTGCGTACAGGTCATCAAGACATAGAGCTTCCGGCAGGCCGAATGCGATGGTTTGGTTATATAGAGTCCAGCACGAGCATCTTGTTCCTGTTCAGACGATTTCGTTGGATTTAGGGTCAATGAACCGATTTCCAGAGCACAGTCGTTCTTCAGTAGTTTGGTACATGGCATTAAAATGGTCTAAATAAAGATATTTCTGTATTCTCAGTACAGTAGTTTAGTTAGAATCTGGAGTGCATATTTCATGCTTTTTTCATGGGTTTTAATTGGGTTGACTGTCAATGACCTCGGTTTCCAGAATATAGTCTGTATTCAGTCGTTTAGCTTCATAAAAAGCATTAAGATTTGTCTATATAGGTTTTCCATTAGGCTGACTAAAGTGGTTTCGTTTTGTAGATACCAGCGCTTTAAGTGTTGTCAGTTGTTGTTTTTGATGCTTTTAGGATCGACGACGTATCAGGATTTTCAGTAGGTCCAGGGTTCAAAAGCTTATAGGGTGGTAAAACATCAAACACAGCCCATTACAGGCGATTAAACAAAACGATAACTCGAAAATGAAACCACACTTGTGTCGTTTCCCATCGCTTGCACGATACTAGTTATAAATGTGTAAACGCTGCGAGCGCACGCGGATAAAATGATTTTTGCCTTTCAACCGAGCGAATAGAGCTATACTAGTAGCTCGTCTAACCGCCAGGTAGGTGAATTCTGAGTGTTGAATATGTAATTTAGAGAGACGTGCACAGCTATATTGAGCATCAGCATACAAAATGAGCCAGATGTCAGCCATAATGCTTTAAGCGTTAATTTACATGCTTATTGTGTATTTAGGGACTCATGCTATGAAAGGATGAAGTACTCGACTAGAAGATTTTTAAATATTCATATAGCTAGACCCGTTGAGGATATATTGCAGTGTATGTGTATTTTGGGTCTCTTGGGCCTTTTTGAAACCCCGATTTGATCCAACCCTGCGGTCTAAATAATGACAACAGCAGCACACTATGCGCAGTTATATAGAGGTTGAGTTGCTCTACAAAATGAGACCAATACACTGAAACCAATTTAGCTCGAGTGGTTGCGGAGATATTATCGTTTTTGTGCATTTTGGAACCAATAAGCCCATTGAAAACTCCATTTTGCCTAATCATGCAGCGTAAATAACGACAATTTCGAGGGTAGTGACAAATAGAGTAAATTGCTCAACGAAATGAGACCAACAACAACCGCATAATTCAAGCGGCTGCGGAAATGTCAGTTTAGAATATATTGGGACACGTGAGCCTTTTGAAACCACAATTTTGATCAAACCCTTCAGGGTAAATAATGTCAACTGCAGCAAATTATGCGTAGTGATATAGTGGGTGAATTGCTCTGCACCCATATATCTCGACCGAGTGCGAAGAAATTGTGCCAGGGTTCATGAACCGGGGCTCCCCTGGTTCCGAACCGGGGGGCGTCCTATTTTGCTAGGAGGCATTTTTACCAAGGGAAAGCGGCTAAAACTCGTGTCAAAAACAATACAAAAACGCTTTTGATGGAGAGAAAAAGAGATTTCGAAGCAAATTTTGATAAAAAATTAGCGAAATTTTTGTCTTCAGAACAGAATTTTAGTACAAATTTTGATCAAATTTTATGTACTTTAAATTGATTGGAAACAAAAAATTTGCCAGGAGTCAATGAACCGGGGGAACCTGTTTCGAATTTTGACCCAACCTTGCATAATAATAATTACAGCTGCTGTACAACTCTCTATGCGCAGCTACGTAGAGGGCAATACTTGTAGAAAATGAGTCGAACAACAATAATAGCTCGCGTGGTTGCGGAGATGTTGTGTATTTCGTATATATATTTGGTTTCAAGTGCCCATTGAAAATCCTTGCATGGCCCACCCAACCTTGCTGAGTAAATACTTTCTCTACAAAATCGGACCAATTACATCCGTACAGTTCAAGCGGTTACAGAGATATTTGTGTTTTTGCGCATTTCTGGTCTTACATGGACATTTAGTATCCCATTTTAATCAAATCCTGCAGCCTAAATAATAACAGCCGCGTATTATGTGATAAATAGAATGAATTGCTCTAAAACATGAAACATTCAGGCAATTTCTAACACGTTAACTATTTGGACAACGGAATGTGTTGCAGCGTAAATGTTATCTATGCTTAGGATAAGTTAATTGAATAATTTGTTGTGGGCTCTCATTTTGTTTAAGAAAAATATAAAAGTATGCGACTGGTAGTACATATTGTAGCTGCATCAGTTTTGGGAGTTTTCATTTAGTATGTTTCGTACGGGCTTCTGTGGAACCTCGTTCTTGATGATGATTCTATCCTCCATTGATTCGACACTGTTGGAGCATTTAAATGTTTAGAAATGCTGCTGCAGCTCTTGCGTCCGTCCAAAGCAAATCGGAGGTGAGTGTAGTCGGAATGTCCCGGCAGTTGAATAGGCAACTGAAGATGACGCTACCCGCTACATTTAGGACATGCGTAGTTCAATGTTTCATCGGTTTTCGTTATGTATGACATCAGGTGCTTAGATTCGGTTCTCAACTATTTTTCTGGTCTTCCGGTCTGTTTAACTTCTTAGCATACCGCTGGCGGGTGTCGTCCCAATACTGTATTGATGGAGTATCTGCCCAACGCATCGTTCACTGCCCTAGTGTGTAGGCTTTGATTCGCAAAATTATAACAGTGGTGTTACATTTACTGCATTTGTATAAAGCTCTGGTCGTTGGCAAGTTGCAAAGCATACTTTTGCAGTTAGTCTGGCTGTTAATGCTCATCTGTTCCTGTTTCAGGACGAAACGATGGTACAGGAAAAGGAGTTCGCTATTTCACATGTGACCCCGGTCATGGCCTCTTTGTCCGTCCTGATAAAATTACACCGGTATCAACAAATAACGCTTGAAATTTTCGACTCGACGTTTTCGGCGTCGAATTGCGATATTATTGTAGTAGACAAAGAATAGCATATATTTCAATCTGTTAACAATCAAATTGCGATCTATTAGTGCATTTTTGCACATTCGTCATGCGTTGGCCGATCATATTATGAATTGTATTCTGGTTACATCGTTTGGACTCGTCTTACATGTTCTGTATTAAAACCAGCCAAAAATAGCTTCAAGATGCTCAAACATTAAATTTTCGATACTAATTTTATCTGGAAATCGATTGATTACATGGAAAGTTTGGGAAGCTATGTGGAGTGATATTCGCATTGCTGCGTTTTGTGATTTCTGTTACATTGTGGAATGTTTTAAGTTGTTCTTCGTACAGTATTTTTGTTCGCCATTTAAAAGTTTTCCTCATGTTTCAGTCTGTATAAAACCGGTCCAAATATCTATGTTAACTTTTGTATGAATTTTGTAAGTATGGTCTCATGTAATGTTTTTCTCTA
>JASANE010018064.1:0-11235 GCA_030248225.1 Trileptium ribeirensis
GAAGACTTGCATGTTTGCTTGCTCTTCATCGTGCAGCCAGGACTGCTAGGTAAAGCGGCTCGCTGTGTCTTGGTCGTAATCCAGTGTTATGAGTAAAGAAACATGGAAGACTTGCATGTTTGCTTGCTCTTCATCGTGCAGCCAGGACTGCTAGGTAAAGCGGTTCGCTGCGTCTTGGTCGTAATCCAGTGTTATGAGTAAAGAAACATGGAAGACTTGCATGTTTGCTTGCTCTTCATCGTGCAGCCAGGACTGCTAGGTAAAGCGGCTCGCTGTGTCTTGGTCGTAATCCAGTGTTATGAGTAAAGAAACATGGAAGACTTGCATGTTTGCTTGCTCTTCATCGTGCAGCCAGGACTGCTAGGTAAAGCGGCTCGCTGTGTCTTGGTCGTAATCCAGTGTTATGAGTAAAGAAACATGGAAGACTTGCATGTTTGCTTGCTCTTCATCGTGCAGCCAGGATTGCTAGGTAACGCGGTTCGCTGCGTCTTGGTCGTAATCCAGTGTTATGAGTAAAGAAACATGAAAGACTTGCATGTTTGCTTGTTCTTCATCGTGCAGCCAGGACTGCTAGGTAAAGCGGCTCGCTGTGTCTTGGTCGTAATCCAGTGTTATGAGTAAAGAAACATGGAAGACTTGCATGTTTGCTTGCTCTTCATCGTGCAGCCAGGACTGCTAGGTAAAGCTGCTCGCTGTGTCTTGGTCGTCAGTGTTATGAGTAAAGAAACATGGAAGACTTGCATGTTTGCTTGCTCTTCATCGTGCAGCCAGGACTGCTAGGTAAAGCGGTTCGCTGTGTCTTGGTCGTAATCCAGTGTTATGAGTAAAGAAACATGGAAGACTTGCATGTTTGCTTGCTCTTCATCGTGCAGCCAGGACTGCTAGGTAAAGCGGCTCGCTGTGTCTTGGTCGTAATCCAGTGTTATGAGTAAAGAAACATGGAAGACTTGCATGTTTGCTTGCTCTTCATCGTGCAGCCAGGACTGCTAGGTAAAGCTGCTCGCTGTGTCTTGGTCGTCAGTGTTATGAGTAAAGAAACATAGAAGACTTGCATGTTTGCTTGCTTTTCATCGTGCAGCCAGGACTGCTAGGTAAAGCGGCTCGCTGTGTCTTGGTCGTAATCCAGTGTTATGTGTAAAGAAACTTGGAAGACTTGCATGTTTGCTTGCACTTCATCGTGCAGCCAGGACTGCTAAGCAAAGCGGTTCGCTGCGTCTTGGTCGTAATCCAGTGTTATGAGTAAAGAAACATGGAAGACTTGCATGTTTGCTTGCTCTTCATCGTGCAGCCAGGACTGCTAGGTAAAGCGGCTCGCTGTGTCTTGGTCGTAATCCAGTGTTATGAGTAAAGAAACATGGAAGACTTGCATGTTTGCTTGCTCTTCATCGTGCAGCCAGGACTGCTAGGTAAAGCGGCTCGCTGTGTCTTGGTCGTAATCCAGTGTTATGAGTAAAGAAACTTGGAAGACTTGCATGTTTGCTTGCACTTCATCGTGCAGCCAGGACTGCTAGGTAAAGCGGTTCGCTGCGTCTTGGTCGTAATCCAGTGTTATGAGTAAAGAAACATGGAAGACTTGCATGTTTGCTTGCTCTTCATCGTGCAGCCAGGACTGCTAGGTAAAGCTGCTCGCTGTGTCTTGGTCGTCAGTGTTATGAGTAAAGAAACATGGAAGACTTGCATGTTTGCTTGCTCTTCATCGTGCAGCCAGGATGGCTAGGTAAAGCGGTTCGCTGCGTCTTGGTCGTAATCCAGTGTTATGAGTAAAGAAACATGAAAGACTTGCATGTTTGCTTGTTCTTCATCGCGCAGACAGGACTGAAAGGTAAAGCGGCTCGCTGTGTCTTGGTCGTAATCCAGTGTTATGAGTAAAGAAACATGGAAGACTTGCATGTTTGCTTGCTCTTCATCGTGCAGCCAGGACTGCTAGGTAAAGCTGCTCGCTGTGTCTTGGTCGTCAGTGTTATGAGTAAAGAAACATGGAAGACTTGCATGTTTGCTTGCTCTTCATCGTGCAGCCAGGATTGCTAGGTAAAGCGGTTCGCTGCGTCTTGGTCGTAATCCAGTGTTATGAGTAAAGAAACATGGAAGACTTGCATGTTTGCTTGCTCTTCATCGTGCAGCCAGGACTGCTAGGTAAAGCTGCTCGCTGTGTCTTGGTCGTCAGTGTTATGAGTAAAGAAACATGGAAGACTTGCATGTTTGCTCGCTCTTCATCGTGCAGCCAGGAAAAATTCATCGTAGCAGAATCCAACCTTCGTCAGTGTTATGAGTAAAGAAACATGGAAGACTTGCATGTTTGCTCGCTCTTCATCGTGCAGCCAGGATTGCTAGGTAAAGCTGCTCGCTGTGTCTTGGTCGTCAGTGTTATGAGTAAAGAAACATGGAAGACTTGCATGTTTGCTTGCTCTTCATCGTGCAGCCAGGATTGCTAGGTAAAGCTGCTCGCTGTGTCTTGGTCGTCAGTGTTATGAGTAAAGAAACATGGAAGACTTGCATGTTTGCTTGCTCTTCATCGTGCAGCCAGGATTGCTAGGTAAAGCTGCTCGCTGTGTCTTGGTCGTCAGTGTTATGAGTAAAGAAACATGGAAGACTTGCATGTTTGCTTGCTCTTCATCGTGCAGCCAGGACTGCTAGGTAAAGCTGCTGCTCGCTGCATCCCTGTAATACAGTGTTATGAGTAAAGAAACATGGAAGACTTGCATGTTTGCTTGCTCTTCATCGTGCAGCCAGGACTGCTAGGTAAAGCTGCTCGTCGTAATCCAGGGAAAAAAAAAAAAGACTCCGCATGCGCACCAAAAGAAGCAAGCGCAAAGCCACAAAACGCAAAACAGCAAGTCTGATCTCAAAAAGAAGAGCTGAAGGCGCAAAAAAGAACACAAACGCACCAACACTCGGCAATCGTCCCACACAAAGCAAGACAAAAACACGAAGACAAAAAAAACAAAAAGACCACAAAAAAAAAAAAAAACACACAAAACAAAGACCAAAAAAAAAGCACCCACCACGCGACACCACAACAACAAGAACAACAAGGACAAAAAAGGCCAAACACACCCAACAAAAAGACCCACAACAGCACAACAACGCAAAAAAAAAACACCACCAAAAAAAAACAACAAACAACAATCAAAAAAGCAAAAACAAAAAAAAGGAAACCAAACAAAAAAACATCCCAACCAAAACACCCACACACAACACAACCAAAAGCCAACACAACAAACCACACCCCCACCAAAGGGGATAAATTCTCGAAATTCTTGAGACAAGATTTTTTCTTACGTACCCCCGATTTCTAGCCAAAATTTTCCGGGTGACTTCAGGCGAGGGGGAGTTGGGAGCTTCAGGCTGCCTCTCGTTGGAGGAGGTTATCGGCGTCCGTCCTCCGAAGAAAGTCCTAGCCTCAGAGTATAACCCACCTCTCCGTATGTTTACGAGTTAAACATGAATATACTAAAATTTGACTAAATCAAGGACGTAAAGGTCCAGTCTTGGGCCCATGTCACCTTTAGGGGCCGGACGTTATAACGTAAGAAAAAAGAACAGCTTAGAGCGGGGGTTCGGGAGGCGGCAGCCCCCCGACTTAGGCTTACCCTTAGTGTATGTCTCATGTAAGGACCTTAGCTTAGGCTAAGACTTAGGCTTAGTATATCGAGAACGGCATGGCATGCAATTAAGTTTACGCCCCTAAAAGTTACATTGGCCCAGTCTTGCATACCCCAATGTTTCATCAAATACTATATAAACTTATTTTTCAATTCATCGCCTGCAATTGCATGACAACCAATTCCGTTGCGATAAGCGGTATATTATTTATGGGGGCTGGCTGAATCTCTTGGGTCAGATCAACACGCTACATGTACCCATGAGACTTGGGCAAAGGTACGCAAAACGTTAAGACATGAGCAAAAAACCGCAATATTCGGGGAAATTTTACCAAAATATGAGCTTTCAAAACTGATATCGTGCCAAACCCCCGCATTGAAGGCAAATTACATGAGGTTTTACATTTCTCACTTTGTAAGCAACCGGAAGGGCGCCGATCAGTAACTCACCTATGCCGAAACAGAACCGCAACTACAGACCATCGTCAGCAACTGGCAATTAAAAAATTTGCTTGACACTGATTAAAAAATTGAAGCTATCACTCAGCAAACATGCTTCATTGGGCGACACAACCTATGTTGCTGCCAATTATAATGCTACCATCAATATATATTTTTTTCGCTCAATCAAACGAATACCTACATTTTATTTTATTATAAAACCAGACACAAGGACAAACAATTGCTCATATATTACCAAATACACAACCCACGACAGTTACAGTACTTTTGTGGATAAAATAAGGTCATTCGACTCAGCCACTTCGGGTTGGGAATATTTCGCTGCCTCGACTAGACTGAATGCGGCAAAGCTATCGTTCAGCTAAGCAATAAATCGTATGTTTGGCACCTTATCTTACCCAGGTTTCCAACAATCGCTGTTTATGACACCGTACAAGGAGAAACTAATATTGTACCGAATTATCCTATTATATACACTGTAGTGTGATTCAGGCTTGCAAAATGACTGGTTCTCAGATCGACGCACAGACAGTTGGAGGGGAGGTTGACAAAAATTGTCCATGCAGGACAAAAAGTATGGTAACCTAACTGCACGTACAGAGAAGGTTTCATCCATTTTATAGGCTCAATATGCCAAGAATTGTAGCATAATTCGATCATTATACATATTAGCCATCATTCCAAACATGTGACAAGCAACAAAATTATTGTAGTTCCAAAAATCGCCACGTAATTATACTAGATAGATAATCTATTGATCTGTGTAAATTTTAAGCAGCCTTCATAGTTTTCCAAGCATTTTACAGCGAAAGATACCTCGCATCCGTATACAAATACCCATGTCATAAAATATTGCAATATATACTGTCCACAAGCGGCAACACCGTTGGACTATATTCAAACAGAGTACTCGTCAAAAATGAATGTCACATTACGAGCAATCGATTGATTCGCTCCAAATTTAGAAAATTTTAAAGTAAAATACTATTTTAGAGCGACCAGCAAGCGCATGACATATTATGGAGTACTATGTATATTTTTTGTAAAACAAAAATGTTATTTCATCAAGCATATAGCAGCCTAAATATTTAGCATTAACTAAACAAACTACTAACAAGCGTTATACAGCTGCAAATACACGACAGTCCTTAAATATATATAGGTACACCAATTTTCTAGCTTACACTATCAGCGACGAACAGCACGAGAATATTCCAAACAGCCAAAAAAGGCTATCGCGAAATTCCGACTAATCCCTTGTTTCAATTTTTGCGGAAGACCACTGTCCATTAATGTTTCTGAGATGAGATAACATTGAAATAAAAAGCAATAGGGACAAGTCTGCACAGTTGTTAAAGGATAATGCGCGGTTGTACCTACCTAAGGAGTCAGACTGTACTGACATAGCTTTGGGATATATTTTATACGAATGTTACTGGTGCTCTCTCAGAATAATCAGACACGATGTACATCCTGTTTTTTACCTTTTCACCCTTTACTGCCTGAATTAATTTACTGTTCGAGTAGCGAAAAACAATAATTATTGGTCGCCGCGCGGTATCGCAGGCCGACCGCTCGCGTAAGACATTTACTCTAATCATTGAGCTATCGCAGAGCTATAATTGTTCGAATCCTCAGGGGTCCTCGTAAAGCCAGCGAACAGCATGCGTGCAGTATTCGTCGAACGTATATGCATAAATATAAAAATGTCGTATATTTCACTTTGCCCGAAATTTTCCGACGGCAATTCGACGCTGAACAAAATCGTGCAAGCATGTTTAATCTGGGATCATCGCCTAATTTGGGATCTAAAATGAGTTTCTGGACACCCACCAAAAGCACATTTAGCCCAAAATACTCCCATGGCCATTAAAACTAGTGGCTGTAAATTTGCAATACATAATACTGGCTTCTCTGCGCAACTGCGGGATATGAGGGCCTACTTACTAACTGAGGACATGGAGCAGCGTTGAAAAAATGCCACATTCAACAAGTCAGTCAACCGTGCCTTTCTCAATTAATACTACTAAACACGCGACAAACAACAGCCGGTATGATTTTTTCATCTTATCATTTAGGAATAATTGTTCATCTTAATCTTGTTAACAAAACAACGGTAGGTGAAAACGTTCGCAATTTATAAATTTAAGCTTTCAGAAAAGATATTTTACGATGTAAGGCACTAGCACTTAGCGAATTGGCTGCCTTCAGCGTAATTGCATTCATCGTAGCTAGCTATCCCAAAAATCTATACACTTAATATTGGCAATAACGCACAACTAAAATGCTAAAATTGTGTTACCGAAATTCTGCATTTATAGCCTTTGAGAACCTACCTAGCAACGTATCCAATGTACTTTAAAATAACGATACCAAAGTTTTTAAGACGTTAAATCATCCCTACAAGACCATCATTCATATCCAACAAACAAGATGCTTATTAATGCTTCCTTTTATTTTCTCTTAATAAGATCAGGTTCCGGTTCCGGCAAAAATTGCCGTTCCGGTTACTCGCTGCTAAATACAGAATAATATTTTTACTATTTGTTTTCATAGCTGATACATAAAAATTAGTATCATAATAAAAATCGCATGCTGTGTGGAAAAGAACTACTTAACTACTTGCAATAACTAAAAATACAAGTTTTCTATATATTTCGTGTTTTTTAAGAAGTCATAGCTTTTTCCCGGAAAACATAGAGCAGCAGCGCTGCTCCGATCTTCGAAAACTTCGCCAAATTTTTTACAAAAGTAGAGATTATGTTGCTTACAAATATTTTGATAAATTTGATGCATTTAACATCATTAATTCGTAACGGTTCCGAAACATTAAATACTATTTGAATTGCCGAATACTATACGTATATCATTAGTATTTTCGACAGGAATAACAAATTACCTTTCAGCTCACCTATATTTTAATGAATTTAAGCCAACAAGTTGCCAGACTTGTATATTGGTTAGCTTTTTATACATCTCGACGGGCCAGCATGTAATTAGATTGACGTACACGAACGAGCAAACTGTAAAATTGGGTAAAATGAACGGGGGTTAAATTGAACAGTATTATTGTTTATAAGTGATTTCTTGTATTTATATGTCATGTCCTGTCAAAATTATCTATAATTCTAACAATTTTTTCCAGCGACGCCATCTCCACAGACGCCAGTATGTTGTATCATTCATACTGTCTTGAGTAAGGTATGATTACTTTAAATTAAATTATATTGGCCCTAGCTAATTCTCACTCCATTAAACTGTTACCGATGTCCGACATCATTTTGATGGGCAATTATATTTTGAAAAAGTAATGTCGAATTACATTGAGCCCCAAAAATTCCAAAATCAATACTCAAGATTTCAAGGGTAACTCCTCCAAGTGCAGGTTTTGTGTGAAGGACTTATGGGAAGAGTAAAATGGCACCTCTCAAAAACAATACTATTAATGTAGCGTCCAATCACGGCACATTGTGGTATTTTTTTGAAAAAGTTGCTACAGAAACTGTGTCGCGTCTACAAGAGTGTTATTTAAAATGTTCCATTAAGTGGACTAGCGATGATTGCTTATCATTTGCACATCTTTAAGATCATTTTCGCAAACACTATTATCGTGTATATGGATTTAGTCATGTTCAGATGGCTTACGTCCAGTACTATAGTGTTCATTCTGCTCCGCGGTTTGTAATTTTGTGCAACCGTAGTCGTAATCAGGTGTGTCCGGTTGCACAAGTAGTCTAATTACATGAAAACGTCAAGAACCAAATGTTATAAAGGTGCAAGGGTGATTCACCCCACTTTGCAAAATACAGCACAAAGCATAAATACGACGACAAATTGAGAAATTTTTTCAAATATATCGCGGATCGGCTGTCAATGGCACCGTTGAATACGCTGCGTTCGGAAAGCGTTGGTAATATTTTTCATTTCGCATATATTTGACCGACACTAAATTTCCTATAACAAACAAAAAAATAACGCGATATGTACTACAAAACTATCGTGATTCGTGTAGGTATATGCCAAAAACAAAATGCACAATTTACTACTTCAAAACGCGAAAAGCTATGATAAGCTGACATGTTCGGAACCCTTCGAAAAGTGGGGCTTCGGGGGCCCCATGGTCATTGTAGAGGGATATTTCAAATTGGGGAGGGCATAAATTTTGCTTAAAAATGATAAATATTTCCTTATTTTCATGTAGATTTACTGTCGTACAAATATCCTCAGGCTTTAAAACGCTGTTTTGGGATTAGAAATAGTGCTAATATTTTTTAACCATTTTGTATACAGAAAACCTTAATTTAGAGACATAAAAATTTTTGGATTAGTTGAACGTGGGGGCTTCGGCCAATTGGTGGAGACGGACATAGCGGATCTGGAAACTATGGGGAGGCTAAATATGCATTTAGCACATTTGCAATAACCACTGTTGGTTTTATGGTGTAAACTTGGCTTCATAAGAAAGTTGTACTCTTGTAACAGTTAATAACTGAATATTGACTAATTCTTTACACAAGAGTATACCAATAAATACAACCGTCTGGTGGTTTACATTTTTGCGAGCATCATTGCACTCTTGTAAGGCATCCACCGTTCGAAATTTTATGTCCGTGAATATTTGTTTCATTTGTTTGGACGTATGAAAATAATTAGGTTCTATTTCTGTTCAATGATCAATCATTCATTCGTTCGAAACTCGACAAATTTTCAATAGTTATCAGTCATACAAAAGTAGTTACACTCACGGATAGAATTGAAGGCCTAAAAACGCAAGTGCATATACTTTTAAACGTATTTGCGTGTATGTGTTTACACTCAATTGCATGAACGTGTTTACACACATTTAGTGCGTGCGCTTGCATTTTCAACGCTGTTATGCGTTGGTCAGTTACGGAATTTATAGCGCATGTATGCCAGAGTACTGTCAATTGTTTGTCCGTGACTGTGCGCCACTGAAACTCCGACGGCTTCAAAGCTGTCATCTCGTTGCCATCACTAGTTTTTGAAAACTCCTATTTTCAACATGATTACAGTTATGAACTATTGACGACTTACCATCAAACCAATTACCGTGTAACGCTTTGTAGACCAGGTACGCGTCATTCTTTGTTGCGCACTTTAAAAAGACGCATCCCTATAGCAATAAATAACATGCAATTATAATAATTACTGTAAACCCTCACGACAACATGGTACTAGCAATACTATTCACCCATCGTGAAGCTAACGCACTTCAACTCGCAAATTGCCGCTCCGAGTCCAATTCAAAAGCGACAACAAAGACCACGGCACTTTATCTGACCGCTAGTACAACTAATAACAAAATATTAGTACAGGTAATATGGCAAAAAAAGTTTTTGCGTTAAATGTTTCGAGAAATATTACCATAATAAATAATTGTGACGGCGATGCTTGCTTTAGTACGGTACAAGAGATCATACACTGCATATTAACCACTTCTGATTCCTCCAATCTGCAAACTCAAAAACAAAAACCGCTAACTCGTTTCCGCTTCGTATGGATGCGAAATCGTCGGCACGAAATGATGAATATGTCAATCCAATCGAAATTTTGCTAATAACTCACGTCATCCGAAAACCGATCCACTGAAATATGTACGACTTTACCACCGACTGATGCAACCTTATCCAGAATTGCTGCCTCGACTTCTTCAGGCCATGTTGACGTTTTCTCACTGAAAAGACAACAAACCCACGACTCACGCAAAAGCCAATTACGTCGCTAAACATAAACATCGATGCAAAATAAATAAAATGATGTGGAATATTCGACACAGATAAGACGATATCCGTACTTATAAAAGGTAAAGCAATAGTGACCATGACTCCAAACTAAATCTGAATTGTAATACCCTTCGACCAGCAAGACCGTAAGAATAAAAATTTATGAAGTCCATCAATGGTCGAAGATCCAGGCGAAGCAACAAATGTTGGCACAGGGTCGAGCTAGCTTCTTCCGAGATGTATCCCAAAATATTACAGGGATGGTTGTGCAACATCGAGTTTCGAAAGCGAAAGCAAATTGCTAAGAAACTGCAAACCCGAAAACAAAATGCAGTGACTGCACACGACTCCCCGTGAACGGTGCATTATATATATATATAAGAAAACTCTGATTCACTGCGCTGACAGTGTGCCTGAATTCGCTCGCCAACTGCTATAATACAACTGTGATTGTCAGCAACGGTTCGAGATTGGGCACTATGACACTTATAAGTATGAGCACAGCTAAAAAACTTTCCACAATCAATAAGTCAGAACAATTAACTGCACATTTCCAAAAAAGGCATATAAAACGTTCTTTCCACATTATTCTACAACAGACGAAATAATCACTTTTATATCCAGTCTTCTAGGGGGAACTCCATTCGTTTCATTTCAACTAAAGAATACCAATTACCTACCGATTAGGTTTAAAGAGACCACGCGCTTTTAGACAATTCGAAAAAGGTTCACGCGGCATATTCTGCGACTGTTGTTCGTCAAGCAAAGCTATAAAAATAAAATTCAACACTAGTGCCACTGAAGGGCCATATATAAGATACAATTCTTAAACCGAGTCAAATTTAAAGGAATTATTATCGTCTATAATACTGACAAAGTTGTCAAAGCTACCTGTAGGACCAGAACCTATCCTTCCAATCTCAAGGAATGAAGTTGCAACAAGGATAAAATCTTGGCTACACAGAAAGTTTGTTACTAGATGGATGCAGGAAGCAACGTGTAAACAGACAAAGAGTATCATTAGTACGCCGAATAAGAAATATAGTAATTATTTGTTAGGATTAACGAAAGACAGAATAAGACAGTGCATTCAGGGAATAACGGGGCATAGCTGGCTAAACTTCCACCTACATAAGTTAAAAGTTACAGAAAATAAACATTCCTCTCATTATAGCATCAACGAGACATCAGAACACTTCCTGTGTGCTTGTCCTAGGTTTGCAGAGAGTCGGAGAGAAATTCTAGGTAATACAGTAATTAATATAGAAGGCTTAAGAGGTTACAACATTAAAAAGTTATGTAGGTTTATTATCAGTACTGTCGAAAACCATGATTAAAACGGAATACAACGTTTTAGGTAATCCAAGATAAGGTAACACTTTGCACTTTCACAGTTTGAAATCCAAGATTCTGACGTCATTCGCAGT
>JASANE010018065.1:0-19832 GCA_030248225.1 Trileptium ribeirensis
TCCATCTAGCCATATTCTAAAAGTTCAAGTTTTAATTTAAAGTTCATAAATAGTATTAGACTTTCTCACCACTATTACAGCTATATTTTATGATGTATTTAGTTAAATATTAATAATTATAATTAGATAATCGCGAGTCTTAAACAGCGAGTCGCTTTTATTGTACTGTTACAGATAAACTATGACGTGTGTTGTTATCCTTAGATCCTCGCACAACTAATTTGTTGTATAATGCGAGTAAACTCTGACAGTGATAAAGACATCACACACAATAAATTAGGGATCGACCGAATATTCGGTATTCTGTAGTCGGTATTCGATCGAATATTAGGGAATTCGGTATTCGACCGAATATAATAAAATACCGAATAGCTGCTATAATGATCAAAATATATGCGTGATTGTGGCGTTACAGTACTTGGTCCGATCGCATTTGATGTCTCCAAACGTTGCGATATACAGCTATACTAGTGAAAAGCTGAAACAGCGTTTGCATTTACGACCAGCGGTGAACAGAATGAAATGTGGCGAGGTAGCGTAGTAGGGATGTACTGGAGTATGTAACTGTCTTCATTTGGTACAATTTAGCCAAACTTGATACTACGTTCCCGCCGCTGGCGGTCAACAAATAAAGTCTAAACTAAAGCAGAATAATATTACTCGTGTCGACATTATCTTTTGCTGTATACATTTCTAAATGACTGTAACCTTGATGATTTCAAATTATCCTCCTCTGTAGGTGGATGCACGACAAAAGTTCAGTCCAATAATATTCGCCAATTTGCCAAACAATGACATGCGAGCAAACTGACTCCCCGATCGGCGCACATGGGATCATAAAATATAGCATTCGATTGGGAAATTTTACTGATCGCAGCTGAGGAGGCAACAACACACCCTAAAAATGGCCTACAGGTACGACAGATGTTCAAAACAAATATTCTGTATATATAAATATTCGGTATCCTGCCGAATACTAGATACCGAATACTAGGTATTAGGTCGTTCCCTACACCCAATTATTTTTGAAATTTGTAATTATTCTTTTAAATTTCAAAAACAATAGCTAACAGTTTCGACGAGAAAATACAGTGTCCCGAAGATCATGTAAATTTATATTATCTAACATGTGGACTGCACAAATTGTATATATTGTTAGACTGTTAGTTGGACAAATCGCAAAAGATTGCAGAGCGATTAGAACCTACTTTTCATGGTTTTTATATTTTCATTTGTAACATAATTCTGATTGTAACAGTCAGTACAGCATCAAAAATTTTAGACCACATAATATGGCAGCTCGTCTGCATAGCTTAAGTTGCTGGACAGTCCAAATGAGTATGGCGCTGTGCATATCGAGCGACCGTAATCGCAACACAAACAATTGTCTCTTCGCGGTCTGCAGCAAAACAATGGTTACTTGAGGTAACATTCGGTTAAGGCATCGTTTGTTCGGACAAAAGTTTGTTTGCACCAAATGCTATCGAAAGTTTTATGTGCGGGGTTGGAAGCTATGGAACTTTTGACATAATCGCGTCATTTGTTTCGATCCGATCCAAACTATAAGTCACCAATATAATGCCATCAATAGAGTGTATTTGCTAGACTCATAAACGTGTTAACATTTTTCATTACAACTTACAGTCCATTCGAGCACAGACACTTCCAAAATTACGAATGAACCGATGCCGTCATGCCGAGATTTACAGGTATTATTTGAAAAACAATTGAATGATTACTTAGTAATTTTGAGCTAAATAGCTTACACGACTGAACTTCATGTCTTCCAAAAAACCACGGCGAACGTTTCAGCCAGAAAATATATGCAATGTTTTAATGCAATTTGTCACCTTTACGGTTCTTCAAGGCTTCCAAAAACTGGAAAGCTTAATCCAAGAGCACAACGATATTTTACAGACAATTCATAATATTCTGGTTTACATACTTCTATAGACGAAATCTGCCTATTGGTCTCTACAAACCTTGGAATTGAATGTTTGTGACGACTTAGCATTAAATAATGCAAACTACTGTTTACCAACTTTTTCTTCGTCAATGAATGTGTTCCACTGATCGGTATGCGAGCAGTGCGGAAGTGGCAAAAGTGGCTTGTTAGTCATAATGCGATAGCGCAGCTCCGATAAACTCCCAACAACACGTTTGACATCGTTCCCACCTTCCTAGAAATGAAAATTGCAGAGATGCTACAAAAGAAAACACAAAAACGTATGAATTCAGAAGTGGTAAACGTGTCAGTGGAAAGCCTCAAATAGCAAAGTTCGCTATAGCAAAATCAAGATAATGGTGACGACAGCCTCAACTCAAAAGTACCCACTGAAGGTTTTTGATATTTTACTGGAGTTAGTAGCGCGCCCAAGCGCCAAAAAAGTATGGTGGTCAAGCAATCTAATTTCGGCGAACCGGACTGACGTTTTGCAAATCAATACCATTGGCTGCACCGGTTTTTGGCCGAAAAATTTTCTTTTCCACAGAAAACGAAATATATAAGAAAACACTAAATTTGCTAATCAAACAATTATGAACTCAATAGAGAACCGTCATGATAAACCACGTGTTTCATGGAGTCTCAGACTTCTATTGTTATATTTCTTCGACGAAATATAATGTAATCACCATAGTTTCGCCAAGGTGCGCTCTGGCTTTACCACGGAGAGGACCTATATACTTCGAACTCCGACATGTTTTTGGTTTTCTTAGTTCATCCCTCTATGCCCGGTTCTTATCTGCAACGCGAAAAATATGTCAGCTTTTCCAAATAGAGCTTAAAAATAACTTAAATTATTGCCGTGCGTGCAAAAATCACTAAAGTAAGTTGATAGGGTTTTTCTATAAATGAGAATTTTTGTATATTTACTGCGAAACAGTGATTTATGCAATTTCAGCATTTTCAGTGCTCCAGTTTGACCTGGGCTACTGAATTTGTCGCCAGCGGTGGACCCCCAGTCCGGTTCCTTACCTTTCGAGTAACTACTTTCGAGGCAGTTTGCGAAAGCCAGGAATTCAAAATATTTTTCTTTACATGAAAACATCAACCCAGGAACAAAATGTTTAACCCAACGTTCTCAGTTTCACTAATTGGAGAAGAGGGGCTCTACATTTAGCCAAAACATCATAATGACTATAGTAGTCAAGTTCCCTGCACTGGAAGCACACGGCGTAAAAATTATTGGCTTTATTTCTTGCTAATTAACCCAAAAATTTTTGTGCCCAACATTTTAAGAAGCAATAAGACCTCTAAAGTCGCTGCGTCCATTTAGGAGACAGGAGCATTTTTAGTGATGCACAAAAATATTGCCCTCTGCAGATTTGCAGCGTCCTAAATTAAATGTGTGGACTTACTGCACATTGTAACACGTAGTCATGTTTATAACTACAGAATTTGTGACAATCATAATGCTTACTGTTATAAATTCAACAGCGCCTCGTTCGTTATTGCACTAGATTTGTGTCAATGTTCTAATTAGTGCTACAATTAAAATGGCAAGATGTAGCACTAAACAAGCCAGTTGCCAATAGACATTGTAGTGATAGACCTTACACCTATAACAGGCGTTGTAAATAACGCAAGAAACAATCTTACACTTTCTGTAACATACAACATTCTCACTGCTGCTACCGTTGTAGCAATGACAGCAGAGTATAGGGTATACACGTTGATCCGAAGTTTCAGTGGAGGAGGGTAGCCGGAGTCGGCGTTGGAAGGTGAGGTCGTCACAGGGGATAGAGGAACTCGGAGGGGGTGAGTGAGAGGAGAGGTCATCAGGAGGTGGTGAGAAATAGTTGATAGGGTGGAAGAGGACGCCAGGAGGGTGGTAGTGACAAGAAGTTGACTACCCCCTTTTTCACCATCATTTTTGCCATTTTCATCCGAATTTTTGCAAAATGTTTCATCGAACCTATGACTCGCTGGGGAGAGGGACGGAGTCTCAGCGGTCGTAAGGCGGTACAGTCACGGAAAATAGAAATTGTCTCAGAGTGAGGTGGTCTGAGGCCTCTGCAGGAGGGGTATTCCTTCCCTGCACCACTGCTGTATGTTATAGGCATTGTCACAATTACTGGTATCTCACAAGCGGGGATGAAACGAAACGGCCGTGGTTTCGTCAAGTGGTCATTTTGCGTAATAACTTGTAACAGGCTTTGGTGTTTGATGTATGTATATTACACTAATGTGCACTACACTTAAGGATATAACGACCCCGCTAACCATCCTATTTTGCGGTATCCGATGTGGAATTCACATCCATTGTTACGGAACAAATAGGTATTTCGATTGCGTTGATTGCTAGCCCTGACTCAGAGATTTGCAATCAGGCAATGACAGTTCAGTAACATTTTACAGCTTTAATATAGAATTCGACTCTGTTCGTGAAGAATTTTAGTATAGCTGTGGCATCACAAACGAAACGGACCTATAATTTGTCAAATATTATTCTCTAACATGCTTGTTAATTCAAATAAAACAAAATATTTTGTACCTAATGTTCGCGGATAAAAACCAGCATTTTTGACCAATTTGAAAATGTTCGGTAACTCAATTTTTTACAAAAAACAAAACAGGATAGTCATCGAGATCATCCTAATTTCGTTTCAAACAAAGCCTTTGTAACCTTGAACCCATTGAAAACTTAACGTCATCGACGCTAAACCTATCGCAAACAACTGATAATGCACGAAGTATTCGTACTAGTCTCTACGTAAGCAACCCATAGCATTCAGCGTACCGAAAAACCTCAACATTGGACATTCTTGATGCCCTGTACCCAATACATAACCAAGACCCTGAAGACAAGATTACATTATAATAAAATATAACTCATTTCGAGTTCATTGACCCTAAAACCCGCTGAAAACATCTGAAAAGGCATGAAGTATCCGTTCTGGACTCTATATAACCAAATCATTGGTAAATAGAAGGCAGCAGGTAAATTTTTGAGATTTGCAGAGACTTGTAACTTTCGTCAGTTTTGGCCCATTTTCCATCATTTTTGGCAAATTTTCTGAAGTTTTTTCTAAAATTTCCTACAATCTTTACAAATTTTCCTTATATTTTTATGCGGATGGGTGAGTGCACGGCCTCAGTGATGATGGTAGAAAACACGAAATGAACTATTATTTAATGGTTACATAGCCAGCCAACAATATATGCAAATTAGTCACTTCGAACATTTCTTTAAAACAGCACAGCTTCAGTTCTTAAAAGTAGATGATGTGTAATTCCAAGAGGAATTCAGTGGTGTTGGATACTTTAAACGTAGTTTCCGAAGGTAATTGATTTCAACGATTTATGAAAATAAGATATTTTAAACGTAACTTGATAATGGTACCTTCAGTAAATGGTACTTTTATGAAAGAATGAAGCTAATTTAACACAAGAAACGTCGAATTGCTTAACGTGTAAGTATATACACAATGTTGTTCATTATGTTCATATGTGTTCTGCTTAGCTTGAATTCCACTCACCCGTCTCTATTTTCTAGCAGGTATATATCTCTATTGCGCGTGTTAGGAATCAGCTACTTGTCTACTAACTCAACTGTAACAGTCTGTACTACTATATTGATGTCTATATTAAACCTAGATTAAATATGACAAATCATATGATTTGTACCAAAAAAATTTTATTCCTACACAATTTTCTGAAACGCTGCATTAAGTTTTCATTTTTAGAGGTTTGCTACCCTCAGTATGGTAAACAGATTATTATCTTACTGATAATTTTTAAGGTACTATTAGGTTTGCTTACACTCCGACTGCACCGTTGAGGTCGATTCAGGTGCAGCTATTGACGTCGTGGCTTGTGAGGTGGCTGCTTCAGACCTGCGAAAAATGCTAGCGATTATTGGTTGTTTTTTCGACAAATGTGCACTATCGAGATGTCTTTTATATTTGCGATGCCTATTCAATGCTTGTATACCCATACTGCTGAGACTAAAAACTTTCGGAAAAATAGAACACCCGGCTTTCGTGCTATCCTGAACGGATTTCGTACGACCACGGATGAAACTGAAGGTAGCGTTATGCGTCGAGCCATGACTTTTGAAAATTGCACAACTCTGGGCCGGAGTTGCGCTCGATGCCAGCGATTTGCAAGAGCGTGCGGATCACCGAGGCTGGCAGTGGCTGTTCTCAATGCAAAAACCCAGCAGCGGTATCGTGAGCATAAACATCAGAAAAAAGAAATTATTGATATACTGGGACGAGTTCTAAGCCAGACTAACACATTTTTAACCTTTTAATTGTTATATTGTAACCTTCTCGAAAATTCCTTCCGGCAATGTGAGGATATCTCAGAAAATATTTTCCCCGCGACCAAAAATCCCAGTTGCATAGGAAAAAGTCCTAGGTTTCAGCTATTTTTGAACTAAAAACCCAAAAATCCCAGGTTTTCCCAGGTTCGCTGGATCATCCCAGGTTTTCCCAGGTCCGCTGGCTTATCCCAGGTTCGCTGGCTCATCCCAGGTTTTCCCAGGCTATAGGCACCCCGTGTGTAGTAATAATACTAACTATTTATACAACATCTATTAATAACTGTAGCGATATCATACACTATTCCCACAGAAATCATGCAAAAGGGACAACTGCTGCACTAAATATGCGACAACAATACGAATTATTGCTAAATGTTTTAAAACGGTTTTGTAGCAATATTTATGATCATACGTGCTACAATATGCAGTGAGTGCACACAATCTTCTGTGAACACTGCACTTGTATACAATTATATTAATTTACTGTATACTGCATTAATTTTGACGGAATACAGTGTAATATAAGAGGGAGAGATGTAAATCATAACCACACATTTTGTTTTAAAAGCATATGGCATGAGTCATTACTGCGTGTTTTTGTTTTACGATACCGCTTTACCAAAAAATTGCTTGTACATAACTCGTTGGATGATGCCACAATCTGAGGAATGACTGACTGGTTTAGCTGGTCGGCACAGTAGACTAATGGACCACACCCCGTACAACACCAGGGCAGCGTTATCTACTCGTAGTAAACCAGTATCTCACAAGCGAATGGACACAGAACGAAACGATACAGCAACAACCCCTGGAAAATACGATACAGCAACAACAGCACTCTGACGGTAATAGCATCGTATTCATCGTGCAACAGGTATTTCAGAATACCGCACCCCATAATGTCATGTCAAAAAAGAAATAAAATGCTCTGTGTATAGGTCGGCAGACCGTAAAACATCCCGTATCTCCCTGGAACGATATGATACAGCAACCATAAGTTTCCTACAGCAATAAACTTGGATTAACCCTCCTCGAATACCTATATAAAGATAGTGTGACGCCCGCAACCCGCAAATAACATGTCAGCAAGGAAAAACAGTGAGCTTTATGTAAAAAAAGGGTCGAAATACCCTATTTGGACCCAGAACAGTAGATGGAGTTGCCTGACAAAAAGCTATATAAGTACAACAAAGTTGTAGGTGCTGATTGAGCTGGTTTCGGAAGATGATCTCCGTTTTTCGCGGCGAAGTCTCGATCTCGAGATGTAGGTCGCTAAAGATCGATGATACATGGATGGCCAAATTTCCAAAAATGTGACTCTTGACCCCTTTGCGGGCCATTGTGATACGGAAGACTTGACCCGCGAGATTAGCGTTTCCTGAAAGGGCACAAATAGACCGAATTTGTCATGAAATTAAAAAATTGCGAGGATCCATCTTATGATGAGATATGATTTCCATAGACGGTGCAAAAAGAAATTTTTGCCGCTAGCAAAGCTATAGGTGAAAATTCCGCTGACTCGCTCCGTTTCAAAAATAACTGACAAATCATTCACTTGGTAACCTTCACTCCAGATCTTTACAAGAATCAACACACAAACGATTGCTTATTGTCAGAAACTTAAATCTGAAGAGTGATAAATCTGCGTTCTTAAAATATTAAAAGTATAGCGGCCACAATAACAATTATTGTATTCGTGTAAATCACAACTTCAAAATTCCAGGAGTTGTATATACAATTTACTCGGTGCATACATCAACTCCAGATATTAACTATTGCCAATATTCGTCGATGCATCTAGCCATCAATTCTTTGTGAATATGAAGGTAACTTGTTCATGCAGCAAAGGTCTGCATTCTCAGAAATTTTTGGTAGTGTTCATGTTTTTAATAAAAAACTACTGAAAAATAATCTTGAGAGCACAAATACGCTGTAATGAGAATGCTCAAAGCACGAAGCCTGACACTTTTCATAGGACTTTGAAACTCAATATGGGAAGTGAAAACACAACAACTACGAAAACAGGGAAAATCAGTGTACCTACCTGCCCGTGTTTGTCGATAATTTTCATACGCTGCCGATGAAGGCTGTCGATAACCTGGGTCAAAATTATCGGTATTCGATCCTTGACGGTTTTGTATGCAAAAGATCTAAAACATTAAAGAGAAAAAGCTGTAAGATTGATCACCCGTGTTCACCCGCTTTCACTCGGTTGCGACAACCCTTGTATAGCTGACATCAAAATTCATTAGTAGCTCTACAAAAAGCACATAACTCGAATGAAGACAGGCAATATATATGCATATGCCGGAATGTCTACCGCCTCAGAAACGGAAAATAGGATTTTTATGACCTACATGTTTGTATATTTTCCGATGCTTTAAACAGACATACCAATATTTTAAATGTTAATACATCGTTTTCGACAAGATTAAAGAAGGTAGCTATATATTAACTGTTTTTTAAAAATATTTATTACAGAAAAGATATGAATTAATATATCACGTATTTGGTGTAACAAAGGAGTTTCGGGTATGTGTACGGCGAACACGAGACAATACGAGCAACGTGGGGTACAGCACCAGTCAGAAATAACTGTCGAATTTCACGAGAGCTACCGCAAACGAGTCTCGAGCGAGTGTCTCGCCTGAGATTTCGAAAGAATTAGAATTAATAACAAACTTTATTTTTACAACGAATTTTTTTCAGGCGAGGCGCCACCGACAGTCGTTTTTGCTACGCTGGGTTCTCCATTGGATGAAAATCTTTCCAGGCGGCATGAACCGGGGGCGCCCGATTTTGCACGAGAAAAACGGTTAAAATCGTGTCAGAAACACTGCTTATACGGTATTGATGCAGAAAAAAAACAATTTTGAAGCAAATTTTGACAAAATTTGAGAAATTTTTGGCTTCAGGACGAAATTTTGATCAAATTTTATGTACTTTGGAGGGTTTACAGAATGGAAACAGAAAAATTTCCCAAACTCCATTAACTGGGCGAGCCCAAAATTTTGCCAGGGTGCACGAACCGGGGGCACTTGAAAATTCCAGGGGCGTGCACCCCAATTTGCATAGCCCAACTAAGTATATAGTAAGGTGGAGTGAAAATCCCATCGTCATTTTTGGAGTAAATATCCCATGTTATTAAATCACAGGCGTTGGTTGGAGCATAGAATTTGTAGCGTTATACCAACGAAAGTATCTGGCTGGTCCAAAGTGGAAGGGTCGGGGGCCCGCCATTTTCGGCTGCCTCCCCCGGCAAACGGAGGTACCCCTGGCAAAAACTCGGGTACCCCCGGCTCAAAGCCCCCTGCTGAGAGAAATAAACGTCTAAACGCGACAAAATGCGGGAAAAAATTGGCCCCCCCGGCAAAATCCGGCACCCCCAACAGCAGGGAGTAACCGGAATTCCGGTTCCGGCGAAAATCGTGTTCCGGTTCCGGTTCCGGCAAAGGGCAAAAACCATACCGGAACCGGAATTCCGGTTTAAAAATTTTGTTTGAAATTTTCCACGTTTTTTACTTCATCCTGTAATCCAAACATATGTAATATATATTATACAATGATCAAGCTCCAATACAACCAAACAAAAGAAAAGAATACTAACCAATTTGCCGTGTGAAACGTAAGTACGGCACATAACTTGAGCAGGAATTTTTCATAATAACATGCAGGAGTTTGTTAAATCAAAGCCAGGTCGATGCTTGTAGCAGCTATTTTATACATCCAGAAGTCTGTGGGATACGTTTGAATTAAACCGGTCCAACTCGGTAACAGAGTATATATGGCTTACGCAGAAGTACTTAGGGTATGCTTGGCTAACATAAATTGCGTCAGGCACCCGCCAGTGCGCTTGTAAACTTGGTAAATCAGTTTAACTTGAAGTAAAATAATGTTATCTGCAACGCAGCTAAAAACTGCTTTCTTGGCAATGAACTGTATTTATTGAAACTGTGCGAGCAGCATCACAGTGTGTCTCATTTATAGCATTCTGATTAGAAAGTTATCATCATTATGATCTAACTGACGGGCACTGTTTGTTCAACGCTAGCCTAAACAGTGTCTCTGACCACTGATCAGAAAATTACCTTCTATCTATTATTTTCTCTTGGAATCATATAAACCAATAATTTTAAGTTTCCTACAGAAGAACATACAACAAACGTATGTGTAGTAAAGGGAGGCGACTGGAGACAGAGCGAAAGTGTGTATTCTACGCTCCAAGCTTTGTAAGCATATTCGATTTGACGCAGTACATGCAATGGTGTATAGTGGAAGACATTTTTGCTCTGAATGTCCAAAAGCCGATATATTTGATCGAAAAATAAACATTATTAGCTTCCTCAGTCTCTTTAAAGTTTCATAAAGGCAATAATACCGTCGCAATACATTAATTTTAATGCAAAAGTTATTTTTAATGCATTTTAAATCCACTATACCTTCATTTCTTCCATCATCTGTTTTACTATATATAAATTTCGAAGACCAGGTTCCGGTTCCGGATACGGTTTAAATGGACGGTTCCGGTTACGGTAAATTTTGGTTCCGGTTATTCCCTGCCCAACAGGTGAGCCGGGCCCCCGGCTATAATTTCCGAGGTTTGGACTAGCCAGAGTATCCTGCTATCACACAGTGGTAGCAGTTAGTGAGAATACATGCTGTACTTTCGGGAATGTAAAATCTCTCAAAACGCCCATCTTTCGTCATCAGGCCCTCTAGCGAGGCCAACATTTTGGAACACTAACAATCGACCACTTTGCTAAAGGTCTCTCTAGAAGACGAGCGCAATAAAAAATCAGGTTTCCTCTCCTATCTAGTGCATAGACACCACAGCTTAACATCTGGAAGTAAATAAATTCCACCGCTGGCAAAAAACATTAATTTTCGTTGTTAAAAAAACACCCCATGAGTGATAACACAGTTTTGTGGACAAAAAAACTTTTGCGGGACAAAAATGCCCAATGTCACAATCATTTGTCACGGCATGATGCTAATCGCTAATGGCATAATCTTGCTTTCAACGTAATGCACACAATACCTTTCCTAATATAAATAGTGCAAGTATTTTTTCGACGTACATTATAAACAGCAGAAAGATATTGCCGTAATAAATGAAAAGCCATCAGCTAAACATGTGGAAATTAAACGGCTGAATAATATATATATAATAACACAGCATAGTGTTTACAGTTCTCGCAGTTGGATTTTTGTTATGAAAGCCATAGTAACTGTTCCTTGTTAACCGGAGGAAGGCACCTGATTTTACCAGGGTGCGTTTTGCCAAGAGAAAAATGGTAAAAAATCGTGTTGCTTTTGATGGAGAAAAAGAGATTTTGAAACAAATTTTGACAAAACTTGTCAAATTTTTGGCTTCAAAACAAAATTCTAGTACAAATTTTATGTAGTTTGGACCGATTGGAAACAAAAAAACTGCCAAGAGCCAATGAACCGGGGGCACCTGTTTTCAACCAGGAGGAACCGAAAAATGCCAGCCCCCAATTTTGAGGCCCAGTTGTTGGCACCGTTTCTAGCTTCCACATGTTTCAGCTCAGTAGAATCGTTGTCAATAATTTGTCCAACTCCGTCGAAATGCGGTATAATCGGTCAAAATGAGTCATATATGTAATGGTAAGAACAGCGATAGTTTCAGCATACAATCTGCTCACGCTTTCAAAACTGAATCTTACAAGCTCTCTGTGCCGTAATTATGGTTTTTCGCCCCATGCGGGTTTTTACCCCAAAATGGGTTTTAACCCGGACCTTTTGACTGTGCTGGTGCGACAGTGGATACAGCAAAAAAGCCTGTGCCATGTCTCTAATAGTGTTTTTGGTCTACCTTAGTAGATCCACAAAACCGATGTCCATCCGTAGAAAGCACCTAGCTTAAGAGAAAAAATTAAGAAGCTGGTTTTTTACCCCAAGCCACTATACTGTATCTTTGAAAAATGAGTACCTCGACATAATTCCTGTGTGAACGGCTATTAAATTGTCCATAATTAAACTAACACGCTAGTAAATGCAGTTGTATTAATTTAATTATGCTTCAAGGTTCACTAAATACTACTTATTGGAAATTTACTGTTAATATATGAAATTATTGCACTAATTTCCTATTATCCGCATTCGGCCGTACAGTTCCATTATTCCGACGACTACTGAATGATAATTAACTTTAACCTATTTTTTGCAATTTTTATTTAGCACTCTTTAAAATTACAGAAAATAGGCAACGGCGAAAGTGGACAAGTATGCTGACAAAATAATTAAATCAAATACGTATTGAGACTTTGCAAAACGTATTTGACGTATGAGTTAATAATTTGACCTAGAACAGTTTGTTAAAGCAAGGTAGATCGTTCCTGGAGACTAGGCGTGACGAACCAAACTTAACCATCAATTTGAACCAAAACCAGAAGAGAAAGGCAACGAAAATGTGTTTTTCTGGCAGGAATACATACGTTGCCCTGTTGTGAATGCCTGTCTCAACTGGACATGGCTCAGACGCTGTGCCTGCAATATGAATACGTATGGAGATACCGACATTCTTTTTCTTAAATTAATTGAGCAACGGAAGAATAGGTTCTATTCTAAAAAGCTACAACAAAACGCACCGAATTAACACATAGAAAAATATCGCTCACTCAGCAAAGCCACACGCTCACTCTTTCTGTTTATTTAATATTTTACACCTAACACAGTGGAAAAGTGTAGAAAGAAGAACGCCATCGAATATTAAAAAATTCAGACTTAAAATGCTCAGTATTAGATGAATTGCACTATTCGGCACATCCCTAATATGAATGAAAAAATAATTAAACGATCGCTAAAACATATATATACTTCTTTTCACGTGCACAAAGCGGATCTGGATCGTTGACAAGCATCATAAATTTCAAAATTTAAACAAAATTTAGTATAATAAAATCTGAAATATTTTAACACATCGAGACACAAAAAACACCCAATGACGTTGCCTATCAGAGCTAAAATCGAGGTGGTGTCAAACTCAAACCACGTCGTTAATGCTGTGATAGTACAACAATATTAAACTATATACCTAATAAACAACACAAGGCTTGACCAAATTCGATGAACCTTAACGAAATTATGGACTAAAGCGGCGAGGACGGGGTAACGGCGAAAATTTTTTATGATGACGGAGCAGATGAGCTCTTGATAAATAAATAAAACTAAAGTATAAAAATCAAAAAGACAAAAGTAGGATGACGAATTATAGGAAATAACTAGGAAAATAAACAACACAGAAGAGTACAGTTGCCAAGCACTCCTGTCGAGTTTGCCAGTATCCTTTAACCTATATATAATAGGCTTTTAAAACATAAACACGATACTATAAGTGCTGCGAATATTTGTTAGTATCCGAAAACAGCATTTACAGTAAAAATGGCACTCCGCTGCGCCATGTCATAGGGACGTCGCGCATGACCACTGAAGACTCTAGTGCCGGCTGCTACGGTAAAAAATTGCGTTTTGGAATAATTTGAACCGTAGCGATGCAGTGTGACCTCTAACAAGAAAAATTTTAGCAGGGATGAAAAAATCTTGACCAGAAAACAAACGAATTTTGCATTTCCGCAGGCTACGAGTAATTGTGGGCCGCTCTTCCTGTTAGGCAAGGATATCCGGATACTATATAGTTCATATCCCGATCTGTGATGTGAGAATAATCCGGATATCCCAACATTGCATAGATGCATAGAAATAGCCACAGCTCCACCCATGCTGTGCTTATATCTGCGCATTATATATGTCCTAACACTTAAGCAACTTATATGCTAGGTGTGGGTAAAGCTATACTGGAACATATGGTAGCTTGCGACTTACCAGTTCAAATTATATCGTATCCAGTACCATTCGTGTAAAGGAACGCCAAAATCTATTTTTAAACTAAAGAAATTGAAAAACGTGTATTTACTCGGAGACGTTATTGTTATATCTTTTTAAATCCAAGGGCAGGGGTTGGATGGGAATTTTTCCTTATGTCGGCTATCGGAATTAAAAAGGCGTCAGGATTCGTCTAGGAAGGATTGTGAGGTTCAAGGTGTGTCAAGCAGAATGCCGGTGGGAGGCTTGGTATGGGGAGCGCCTTTCTTTTTGTGAGCGGTACTAGTGCCCTATATTTCGCGTTGCAGCGTGATCCTTGCTCGAGTTCCAGACAATGGGCAACAGACACGAATATATAAGGTTTATTGCAACGCACGATAAAATATTAGAATACCGTTATTATGCCCGTGGATCACTTGCAGCGCCAATTCAATAACCGTATTAGTATTCCCGTACTATGCTCAGTACTCGTTTTGGAAAGCCTCGGTACTTCTTTCGTACCGTATTTTAGCTCATGTAGACTTCAAACTGAATTTTCAGTAACGGCTAGTTGAGCGCTCGTAACCAAAATGACCGTATTATTCTTTAGTACTAGATTAATTTTAGCACACGCTTTTACTCAACCGGACTCGATTGTACAGCCAGTCTGACTCGTACTCTTCAGGCATTTCAGCCACTGATTTCGATAATCTCGATGATCGCTATTTATTAGTTTAGTCCTTAGTTAAGTTGGAGCTACCCAATGTTTGACCTAGTCCTTAACCTTAAGTTATAACAATTAGTATTTAAGGATTAACCTTGAGCGATAGTGGTTTAGATTTAGGTTATTTAGTACTTGAGTTCCCTTGCGGGTTGACACAGCGACACCGGACGGATGAATTCGCTTCACAGTGAGTAGATACTGCCAAAACCATAAATATCGCGCATTCTTTGCGCTCCGGATCTTTACCACACTTGAGCCAGATCTCTCGTATAGGAAACCGAGTATAGGCGTTTCCGAATTGACAACTGCTAGTCCACTGGGCGAAGGGCCTAGTATAAGCGCCTTTCCAGTAGGACAGCGATATAAAATGATCGATATACAAGGAAACGTGTCACTCCGGCTCTCTACTCTCTCCTCTATATGTCTAACGACAAAAACCAAACAGATAAAGCCATAGAAAAGCAGAAGCTATATCACTAAATTAGCTATGTAAGCAATATAAAACGCAACATTAACGATAAGAGAAATCTAAGTAAACACAGAAGACCTTGACGCAGACTCTCTGAAGCTCAAGCACGAACTGAAAACTAGAATAAAATTAAACCTAACTATACCGAGCTAATAAGAAAAACAAATGGATTTTAAGCAAATTAGGGCTAGGAAATAAATAAACTTTAAAAAATTTTAAATTTTGAAATTAAACAAAAATGAGGGACCCATATAATAGAGAACAAGATTAAAAATTGATTTTAAAACCCGGGAACCCCTTGGTAGCCTACTAAACCACGGACATCCCCTGTTGTCGGTTTAGTAACTACTACTGGTGCCCTTCTTTGCACCTATTCCGTACCTTTACCGTATCCGGTTGTTATTCTCTCGATACCTTTCACCCCCTTCGCTGAGCATGCGTTTTCCACTGACGCTACCGATTCCCGTTTTATTTCTTTCATTTACCTGTCCCTATTACCTTCCTGTTTTACGTCATTCAATTCGGCCATGATTTATAAGTTCTTCTTATAAACCACTTGTGTCTGAATTTCCACTATTTCTTCTCATGCCGATGTCACTTCTTCGCGAGCTTCTTGTAGTTGCCTTTGAATGTTGTTCCTTGCTCATTATTGAGCCTCTTCGCGTTGTTGCGACAAAGTGAGTAATTCTTCGGCGTTCTGTAATTCGACCGTCTTTATTTGGAAGGCTTGTTCTTTTTCTTTGATCTCCCAATCCATTTTGGCCACTTGCTATTGACTTTGATTGAACGCCTCCGACCATTCCCAATTCGTTTCGACTTTTTCTTGGATTTCTTTCTGTAGTTCTTGTATTCGTGCCACCGATTGCTCTGTAAGTTGATGGAGTTGCGGTGTTTGTGTTTCTGGATCCATTGCTTCCATTTGTTTTTGTTGCAGTTGTGCAATTTCTTGATCTTTCTTTATTAGGTCTTGTTTCCGCAAATTCCACTGTTCTTGGAACATTCTGGTTTCTTTCGTATGAGCTTCTTGTAACTTCTTCCGTTTTTCGTGTTCGGTATTGTACTTCTCTGCCCATATTCTTTCGTTTGTTTCGATCATCTTGTTTGCTTCATCAATCTTCTGTTGAATAACACTTTGAATCATTCTGATTTCTGCAAACACCATGTCTTTCGGTATGAATGATTCTGTTTCGTACGTCGCGAATTTCCTTTTGTTATTTATTAGTGCTTCCACCACTTTTCGTCGATTGTTATTAATTCGGGACTTTGTATTTTGTTATTTAGTTTGTCCCGATTCGATCGATGTTATACTTGATTGTCTATGATGATGTAGTTTTTCTGGTCACGGTAATTTCCCCGTATTCTTTCCTTCCTCTTGCGACATTGGTGTTGATGTCGAAAATCCACGTGTACTACCCGTTAAATGTTCGCTTGAAGACCATTGTCCCGATGTACCGATCGGCGGTATTATTATCGGCTCCGTTTTTTGAAAGTTGTTGTTATCATTTGTTTCACCGCTTCCCGTTAGGCTTTTGTAACCGGTACTGTTTCTACCGATCTTTTGGTATCATTTTCGTGTCCGCGTTGTTCCTGTTGTAGTTTCGGTCCTTCTTTTATTTGAGGGTCTTTACTTTTTGAGACCAATTCTTTTAAACTTCCCACTCGCTGTATCGGTTTCGGTGTTTCCACTGGTTGTTGTTGTGGATCTTTCTCGTACTGTCTTGGGATTGCTCCTTTACTTCGGTCTATCGGTTCCTGCGGAGGTAGTGTTTCCTGACGTTGTTGTGTTTCATGTTCATCCCGCATTTGTTTTCGAATTGCTCGTTCGATTGCTTGCCATATCGCCCGATCAATTCTTTCTTGTCTGCGGTATGTCCATCCTTTTTTAGTTCTTTATCTTTTCGTTCTTTATAATCTTTTTGGACTTGCTCCCGTTCTTCCTCTGTTGTGGGTCTGACATTTCCGTCTGCATCCACAAAATTTCGTTCTGAGCAACACATGGCACCATGGTAGAATTCTACTTTCTATTCTACGCTCATTCATTTGACGATTTCTACGTTGAACCCGTACTTTGCTGCTTTTTCTTCACATCTTTGTTTTACGTAACCATGGTGCGCCTCTTACACTTGGTGCCGATCCACATGATAATTGTGATAAGTCTTCCATCTTGATATTGTCGTCTTCCGTACAACACCGGTCTATAATTTTCATAACGTTTCCATGATGAATGGTAATATTTCGATCGTTGCTCCGATCTTCTACTCCTACTCGATGAATCTCGTGATCTTGAGCGACTCGATTGGTGTCTTCATTTCGAAGACTTCTCTTCTCGAAGCTCAGATGTTTCTGAGTATTTGCGTCTGCCTTCTGTAGAATCTCGTCTTAAAGATCTCGATTTGTATTGTTCAGCTTTTTGTGATTCTTTCGGAGGTTCAGATCTTTGTTCTTCCCTTGACTTCTGTTCTTGTTTTGCTTTCAGCTTTTCATACGTTGGTTCGCCTACTTCCATGGCTTTTGGTCTTGGTGTTTCTCTTTTCCTTCTTTCATCTTCTGCATTATTTTTGCTAATGGTTCGTCATCGTAATCTTCGTGATAATCCATTTTTTCTGGAGGTTCGATTTATCCGTATGGTTTTGGATCGACTTCCATTGGCTCTTGGCTTGTTGTTTTCGGAGTTGTTTCGTTGTGCTTTGTTCAGGTTGTGCTTCCCTCTGTCCTGACTCCGGACGGACGCCAAGCTCATCGGGTCGCGCTTCCTGTTCCGCGCTTTCTTTTGGTATCGTTTCTTGTTCCGTCGCGGCTTTCTGTATTTGTGCTTGCTGGAGGGTTGGCCGCCAAACTCACCAGTTCGCACCTCTTGCGTGTCCCCGCTTTTTGGAACTTCTTTCTTCGGATCATCTTGTTGTTCTTTTAGACTCTTTTCTTCCAACGTATCCCAAAAATCACCTTTTTCTTTGGTTTCTTTTTGGCGTTTTTCTGTTTTCTGTCGTCGTATTTCTTTTTGGGCATACGTTTGTTGGTAAGCTCTGATCTGTGTTGCTATTTGTTCTTGATTTTTCTCGCTTCTCATATCTCTCCGTATTACATCGATTTCTCGCTCGATGTTATTTTGTTTCCATGTTATTTTGTTTTGTTTTCTTGGGGTTGCGGGTTGGTAGGAGATTTATCTTATGTCGACTATCGGAATTAAAGAGGGGACTGGATTCGTCACCGACAGATTGTGCGGTTCATGGTGTAGCCAGTAGAATGCTGGTGGGACGCTTGGTATGGGGCGCGTCTTTCTTTCTGTGAGCGGTACTAGTGCCTTATAGTTTGCGATGCGGCGAGATCCTTACTCGGTTCTATTGTTCGAGTTCCACATATTCGGTCAACAGACACGGATATATAAGGTTTATTGCAACGCACCATAAAATATTCGAATACTGTTATTATGCCCGTGGATCACTTGCAGCGCCAATTCAATAACCGTATTAGTATTCCCGTACTATGCTCAGTACTCGTTTTGGAAAGCCACGGCACTATTCTTTAGTACCGTATGTTAGCTCACGCAGACTTCACCGGGCTCTCTTGCACAGTCTGACTCTTTCACTTGATGCACAGTCTGACTCGTACTCTTCACGCACTTCGGTAACTGATTTCAATAATCTCGACGATCCCTATTTATTAGTTTAATCCTCAGGTTAAGCTAGAGCTACCTAATGTTAGACCTAGACCTTAACCTTAAGTTATAACCACTAGTGTTTAGGGGTTAACCTTGAGCGATAGTGTTTTAGATTTAGATTATTTAGTACTTGAGTAAGTTCCATTGTGGGTTGGCACAGTGACACCGGACGGATGCCACCGTGCGATTATTTGAGTATCTCAACCTAGGCCTTAAATTTACGCTAATAGTGCCAGCTATGTTAAACGGGCCGACACCGGACGGCTGCCGAACCACGTTACTAAAACTGTATAGCAGCGGTCGACTACTATGCAGATGAAGTTTCTCACTCCATACGTCTTACCGGACGGGGAATCATATGGCGAGATTCTTGCCCTACGGACGCAGGTCCAAGAGTAATAAGTGGGATCTACGGCGGCTCGAGGAGGTTAACTTTTTCCACACCCCTTACTTGCACAGTCTTCTCAAGAATAATACTATATACTTTATTCACAGACAATGGACACTGCCGATTTCACAAGTAGTACTACGAATTAATTCGGATCCCACCTGTATTCTCGCCCTGGAATATCTCATTCGACACAAACGGGGCCGAAGTTTTAAGATATTACTAAGCCTAATACGCTGCTATTAACCTATCGCCCTTACTACAATTATTTGCCACTTGCTCACTATTTTCTTGGGAAATTACTATTACTAAGTATATAATAAGAGATTATGGTTACTTATTTGTGCCGCGGCTCATGACTACTAGATGCTCTCGAACAATTTGTATTTCTGTGAAAGTTCTCCGGACTGCGTAACTAATGAGCCTAGAATTCGCTTCACAGTGAGCAGATACTGCCAAAACCATAAATTTCGCGCATTCTTTGAGCTCCAGATCTTTAC
>JASANE010018066.1:0-22298 GCA_030248225.1 Trileptium ribeirensis
GGTGATAGGACCAGAAAGCATAGAAATGCGAATTCGATCATTCTCTGATCGATCCATGGAATTTTGCAATTTTATGGTGCTTGTGCTACCATAATTGTCAGATCATTTTCCGTATTTCTATGGGAATGAATAATCTTAGGGGTGTTTGCTATAGACGGGGCTTAATATAGGTGGTACTTTCACAAGTTCAAACTTTTAACTAAATATTTCAGCTCAGAAATTGAGCTTAAGCTTTGAACAAAATTTCATCGAAAATCACGTAGTGGCAAAATGTGGCAAATATGATTCTTGGGCAGGATAAAATAATACGCTACAAAGGTTTGAACAGTGATCACAAAAGTGCAAATAAGGTGCTTTCATACATTGATCGGAACATGACCAAAATCTGAGCAAATTTTGATCTCAACTTGTGAGCTAAAAAGTTTGAACGCGTGAACGCAACTTAACTGTAATCATATAGAAAAATATTTTTTGTTTCGGCGATTTTGGCTCACGTAACGTGAATTCGTTTAAAGAGTTGAACCTAAACAGCTAACAGAAAGGTTATAGATGCCCAGTATAGCAGCGCTGGCGTTTTTCTATCAATACCTAACACCAAAAACATATAGTTGTAGTTACAACATGAACACGTATTCTATCGTTGATCTTTGAATAATTTACCAGGAGCAGCTTATTGCGAGTTGTTAAAATTACATACAATGAGACGTCATCAAATAACTGCGCAGTTACCATTATGGCATACAGCATAGTGAACACCTTTTCAGCGAAATTTGATGCTTAATATTTATCTTTATTAATGCTAAGTAATATTTATGCATAATTGTGCTAAATAATGCAAGAAGCAACAAGTTATCCTGTCGGAAACACATACTATGTGTCAAGAACTTTCGTTTGAAAACTAAAAAGTTTTCTTCTTAAAAGAAGAATGTCACAGCAGTCATATTGCTATTAACAATGGAATTTTTGCACCTGGACTACATATAATTATTTAAATATAAACTTTACGGCGGTTCAGCATAATATATGGTTTTTGAAACATGTCAAATTATTTGACTTCAGCGTTTGCGAATATGCTGTCTATAAAATAGCAAGAACGAATTCAGATCTGGTAAAGTTGCTAATATAATTTTAGATGTCATCAATTCTCGGAATTCCTAAATGTTTTCATCTCAATTGTAGTCAACAAATCCGAGACGTTTGCTGCATGCCATTTTTGCCTGGCATGCAGACTCTAGCGGTCAGATCTGAAAAAGCTTTTATGACTATAACAGATACGTGCAGTGCAGTGCAATTAAAGCTTTAATGCACACTCTGACAAAAGGTGAAATCAATGTCGGCTGTGACAAAAACAAAGCTGAGAATCCTACATAATATTTAGTAATATATTGCTTAAATTTTAAGTTTTAAACATAATTCTGTTTAATGTTAAACTAATATAATGTTAAACATTGTAGGACTCCATTTAACATAAATTACGCTGAATAATTAATATAGTTATGCTAAAAAGAGTAGCTTAAGTTCCTGCTTAAGATTAAGCAAAGGTTAAGGACTGCAAGATATTTAGCGTAGTTATGCTTAATAGTAGAGTGAAACTGGAATGGTTGTTAAATCAAAACGCTGAGCTTCATATTACACTACGTATAAACTATGCATATTAGGGGCAAAAGTCGAAAACAATGTCACATCCGTTTACACTTTCGATAACCTTGAGTACAACAAATCAATGAACAAGTCGCTGACTATACTATATTTCTGAGCGAAATGTTGCATTGCTATCTATATTTCTGAGCGAAATGTTGCATTGCTATCTATATTTCTGAGCGAAATGTTGCATTACTATCTATATTTCTGAGCGAAATGTTGCATTAATATCTATATTTCTGAGCGAAATGTTGCATCACTATCTATATTTCTGAGCGAAATGTTGCATTACAATCTATATTTCTGAGCGAAATTTTGCATTACTATTTATATTTCTGAGCGAAATGTTGCATTACTATCTATATTTCTGAGCGAAATGTTGCATTACTATCTATATTTCTGAGCGAAACGTTGCATTACTATCTATATTTCTGAGCGAAATGTTGCATTACTATCTATATTTCTGAGCGAAATGTTGCATTACTATCTATATTTCTGAGCGAAATGTTGCATTACTATCTATATTTCTGAGCGAAATGTTGCATTACTATTGATATTTCTCCTGAGCGAAATATTGCATTACTATCTATATTTCTGAGCGAAATGTTGCATTACTATTCTTATATTTCTGAGCCGAAAATATTGCATTACTATCGATATTTCTGAGCGAAATGTTGCATTACGATCGATATTTCTGAGCGAAATGTTGCATTACTATCTGATATTCCTGAGCGAAATGTTACATTACTATCTATATTTCTAAGCGAAATGTTGCATTACTTATCTAGATTTCTGAGCGAAATGTTGCATTACTATCTATATTTCTGAGCGAAATGTTGCATTACTATCTATATTTCCTGAGCGAAATGTTGCATTAATTATCTATATTTCTGAGCGAAATGTTGCATTACTATCTATATTTCTGTAAGCGAAACGTTGCATTACTATCTATATTGCTGAGCGAAATGTTGCATTACTATCTATATTTCTGAGCGAAATGTTGCATTACTATCTATATTTCTGAGCGAAATGTTGCATTACTATCTATATTTCTGAGCGAAATGTTGCATTACTATCTATATTTCTGAGCGAAATGTTGCATTACTATCTATATTTCTGAGCGAAATGTTGCATTACTATCTAAATTTCTGAGCGAAATGTTGCATTACTATCTATATTTCTGAGCGAAATGTTGCATTACTATCTATATTTCTGAGCGAAATGTTGCATTACTATCTATATTTCTGAGCGAAATGTTGCATTACTATCTATATTTCTGAGCGAAATGTTGCATTACTATCTATATTTCTGAGCGAAATGTTGCATTACTATCTATATTTCTGAGCGATATGTTGCATTACTATCTATATTTCTGAGCGAAATGTTGCATTACTATCTATATTTCTGAGCGAAATGTTGCATTACTATCTATATTTCTGAGCGAAATGTTGCATTACTATCTATATTTCTGAGCGAAATGTTGCATTACTATCTAAACTTCTGAGCGAAATGTTGCATTACTATCCATATTTCTGAGCGAATGTTGCATTACTATCTATATTTCTGAGCGAAATGTTGCATTACTATCTATATTTCTGAGCGAAATGTTGCATTACTATCTATATTTCTGAGCGAAATGTTGCATTACTATTCTATATTTCTGAGCGAAATGTTGCATTACTATCTATATTTCTGAGCGAAATGTTGCATTACTATTTATATTTGTGCTGTCTATTGATGTCAATAAAATATTTATTATTCGCTCTGTCAACCAGTCGAAATTAAACGCCTTCAGAGCCGGCTAAATTGTTTACAACCTAAAGCTAATTTGGATGCATTGGTGATCGAGTTAATCATTTTAGCCTACGGTTAATTTACATTAAAATAAATAAATATCCCTCATATTGGCATGCAAAATGGTCATCAGACTAAACATTTAATCTCTAATAGCAATAATGCCGCGGTATAGACAGGCCATTGTGCCATAAATACACAAACAATTATAAAACAAACGGTGGGTGATTGGTCAGTTCGGTTTGTTCTGCAAAACGAAGCTGTTTTTCGTCAGTAACCAAAATAGGTTGTATGAGTGATCGGATTATCCTTTATAAGTGTTGCTAATACCGGAAGGCATCATTTAGGCATGACCCATTGTGATTTATGTAGCCGATCTCGTTTTCCTTACAAGGTTATGCCTCGCCTGGTTAGTTTATGTTTAGCAGCCGAGAAGACACTAGATGCTTCGCACGGGGCGTTAGGTTTCTGCAATTTTGTGGACATATGTCCAACCTGAAGCGTGTTATATTGTGGTCTTTGCTTCTGCTCGTTAATATTTGTGAACCTGCATAGTGTCGATTTTAGCATATAAATTAATCGTTTATCAATTCACATCAATAGTAAAAACGACATCACAAATACTTTTTATCTGAGTGCGATCTTAGTCCCATAATGATTTTATATATTAGGAGCACCATTTATTTGCTTTTAAACAAAAAACGACTCCAAATATAAAAATTCCAGTGCCTACGGGAGTTCAACACGCACCTTCCGTATTGGTAAGACGGGACAGCCCGCTAGACGCTTTACCCGAATTTCGGAAGGCTAGCTACCAGAATTTCGCGGTACAAATCCTCTATATTTTTATTAGTAGAATTTGGATCACGCTTTATATCCTAGCCCATGCGTCTTTCTTGCTTGTTTACCGCTGAAAAATCAAAGATTGCCGCGGCAGTTGCTTTAGTTTACTCCAAGGTTACGCAGCAGCAGAGAAACAATTAATGGTTGCTATTACCTAGGGTAAACCCCCGGTAATTAATCAAAATTTAGACTATTGTTCGATTAAGCAAAATGCCTTGTTATGTTGAACGACCGTTAGTATGCATAAGACAACTGTCAATGTTTACAGACTTCGAACAGTCTTTTCCAGGTGTTTTTGAAAAATTGGAATCATGAAAATTTGGGTCATTTATATGAAAAATTTAATTATCCTTGTTCATTTTTGACAAAGGATTATCAGTCACTTTAAAGCATGCACGGTCACTGTTTGACATGGGGGTATATTCCCCTGAGGCTCGGACACCCGTCGGGGCGTCGCCGATCGCCCCCTGGACGTAGCCTGACTCTGTGTGATTATACGCATCTCTTTTAGAAAACTTGGAAAAAATTGCTTCAAAATGAGCAAATATTGGAAAAAAATTGGTAGTCTTCGTTGTATTAGTCTTTGATGGCACAAATTTTGTGACTGATGCCAAACTAGAGGGACCAAGCGCAGCGAGGACGCGACCTGTAGAATTTTGCAAAAATTTAGGATTTTTAGTCTGCAGATATATACACATTATAAATTCACGATGGATGAAAATCTGTACTGTAAATATTGTTAAATTTTATTGCACTGCATTTCTATGTTTGCATCGAACGTTGGTTATTTCTATGGTCATTTATAAGACGTGCTGGCCATTTTTAAAATTAGTGGTAAAAACCAAGTCTTTGACCAAAAACGCCTGGAACACCTAGAGCATATACAGTATGTATTTCAGTGGCAATATCTGTGAACATCGCTATGTAATTTAGTTTGATCTCCTTCTTGATTATGTCATCGGGTGGTTTGTTGTAGGGATCGTGGTTATGGCTGAAAGGTATTATATGTTCCTGGCAAAAAATCAGCATATTCTCTTCAAAGAAATCAACATTAACTATCGGTGCTCGAAAATTTCTAACATTTGTTGTCCAATTAGACTTCAAATACCTTCAATGTTGTTGTTGTTATTACTTTCCTGTCATATGTTCCTCAGAAGCTAAATCATACTTGATTTTAGTTTCCTAATTGGGTGTTTTTAAAATTAGGGATTTGAGAAATTGGATTAGAATTAATGAAAATTGGAATTGGTACTCCTCTTTGTAAATGTATTAGGTGCCACTGCATCAACCACAACGTCGTCGCGTAGAGCGTTCGTAATTTATTATTTTATTGCGATTTTTCACTCCAGTTATGTAATATATAGTTTGAAATTTAGTTTCCTGTTAGTCTGTCAAAAGTAGCATATATTTTGCCAATTTTGAACAAATATACGGAGCGCTCACCTATCGGCCACTGATCACTAGTGATGTGGGGTGAAACTATAATTGTTTCCGTAACAAAGCGCTGTAAATATAGGGGCATCTTTTAGGCTTACACCGTATTCATATTGTTCCTGTTACATCCGATCTGACCAAGTCTTAGCCATACTCTTTTTGGATATATAGGGTACATAAAATTGCGAATTCTTGTGATATATAAAGGGTTTGAATGTTTATACAAATTAGGATGGTTTTGGTCTGTAATCAGGGGGTCAGTTCACTTTCGTTAGCTGTTCTGAGCGAACATACCAAAGCTGGTTTCATTGTAAAATGAAGCTTCAGATTTTCATTATTTCCTATTTTATTCTATCTCTTCAATGCCATATTTTGCGATTTAACAAAACTTGATATTATTATCTAATAAAGTTTTTTTACCGTTGGATTTATAGTATGTCATGTTTTAAGCACATACTCTGCGGGAAAATTTCAAAATGATATATATGGTATCGCGATATATATATATGGTATATTCACGGCGTCGAGCTCTGTTAACAGGTTGCCTCAAAATAGATGAATACATTTTGGCCCCCACACACGCAACAATGTGGATATAGTATAAACGGATGTGTACTAAGGAAGAATTAGTGATGGGCTTCAGCCGAAAAATCCGGGTAAATCAGTGGGTTGGAATACCGTTCATTTAGGCCTGCCCTCTGTGAACTGTTTTTAACCACGTTGTGTACCGAACAAGACACCACATTATTTGACTATTATAATACGTGGAATCGTAGAATTTGGTTTTGATATGTCGCATGTAAATCAATTACACTATATTCAAGAACGCGTGACATTGGAATGAAAGACAGAAACTGAACATAATACTTAGAAATTTCGGGCATAATTAGCATAGACAATTTTAGCGTTGTAAAAATCTACCCAGAAAAATTTGGCAAATAAATTTGATTTTTCAGAGCTCCACCGTTGGAATCCAGACGGAAACTGGACAATGTTCTATATTAGTAAAAGTATTTGAAATCGTAATACTATATATCTCATATTATTTTTGTGTCGGCCGCTTTTTTACACCTTTTATTCATTAAACTGCACTATAATGCTAACTATGTGAGCCATGATGAACCCTGATGTAAATTTCGGCCCACGTCAACTTTAGGTGCTGGACGGTATAACGGTAGTAAAAATAGCAACTTAAAGCGGGGTTCACTGGACTGGAGCCCCCGACCTAGGCCTAGTACATGGCTCATATAGGGACGTCAGCTTAGGCTAAGACTAAGAAAGGCTTAGTATATCGAGAACGGCATGACATGTATTATACTTCGGCACCGAAACTTGACATGGGCCTAAATTTCATGTTTTGAATTTCGAACTTATTAGGTTTTGCAATTTTCATAAAATTCTTCAATTGAAATGGTCAAAATATTAAATTTTTCTGAGGTTTAAAATTATCTGAGTTCTCTCTTTCCCACCATCGTTACCAATAATATATAAGCACGGTTGAGCAAGTATTTTATTTTTCAAATATTTGCAGTATCACAGCGAAAAAAATTTCCTAACTTTGATATAAGAAAAATTGCTTTTTAATTAGAAATTTATTAAGCAGATTAGCTACTGTAACGTATACTTTTAAAAAATATATTTAGAAGCTAACATACCTAGCTCTAGTTCTATTTTTGAAACCTATCTGTTTATGCTAGTCTGATCTTAGTAGGTAGGTATCTTTATAGTTGACTGAGAATATGTATCGTTATTTTTGAATGTCTGCCTCTTGTTCCCAGATTTAAAGTGCCATAATTTTAATTTAATTTGAGTGTACAAAACGTTGTTTTAAAATTGAATTTCTTCATATTTCACTTAGTCTTTTACGGTCAAAACTCGCGTTTCCCTTGAAAAGTTTTTTGTTTGCTAGCCGAGTCAATACATTAATATCATGCTTTTACAATGATGTTTTTTATAGTTTGTGTAGGGCTAGATGGACTGAGAGAATAAAGTGCCCCGAGGACAGTGGTCAATGGGTGTATCCTTGGTGTATCATTGTATGTTTTGGATGATTCCTGATATGGTCCATGTCATCTTTAGGGTCCGGACGTTATAGTGTTTAAAAAAAGAACAGCTTAGAGCGGGGGGTTTTGGAGGCTGCGGCCCCCCGACTTAAACTTAGGCTTAGTATATGACGCATATAGGTACCTTAGCTTAGGCTAAGACTAAAGCTTAGACTTAGTATATCGAGAACAGCATAGCATGCATTTCACATATGCTAAATGTTACATTGGCCCCTGATATCATATCGAACAGCGATGGGGTTCTGCAGCCTATTGCCAAATGATACGTCCTGGTCAGTTGATGACTACAATAATCAGACCATACTAGTCAAATGTATGCGTTCGTGGGAATAAGCGGACAGTACATGTTTAGCGTCAACAGGCAAAATTTTTGGCGGTACAAGAAACATATTTCATGCTTTCTTATAACTTGAGGTGATTATTCTTGAATGTTGTAAATATGGCAAAGCTGTAAAGAGGTTTCTTATACTCTTGCATTAGTGGACATTTTAAATAGCGATATTATAACTTAAAGATATAAATTGGATCTTCAATATTCTTCCGACTGACTTGATTTTCAAGTTGAGTGACAAATAGGTGACTGTAAACGATGTTTGGAAATGGTGATAAAAAAGGATAAAGATGCAATTGATACTAGGTGACAATCCGGGTTGTTATGCCGAAGCATTGTGTGGAGGCTGGCCGTGATGATTGCCCATTACACCACCCATCATCTTATCCGCCTAGACCAAAGTCTAGTACCTGTTTAACGCATAGGTACTGCGAAGCAATTGTGGCTGAGTCCCTTGCCCAAGGAGATTAGCGCGACCACTGGATTCGAACTCCCGACTTCACGATTATGAAGCAGGCGCTCTAACCACTCGGCCACGCCGCCACTTTGGAAATGGTGAAGTTAACATTGCTTCTGAGTTAATAAAATATTAATCCAAAAAATGCATAACAGGAAATGTAGTGCCAGTCGCAGTACACATACCGTTTACTGACACTACATATGATGCCGAGTCTGACAAATGTCGAAAACAATGTCAGAATGTGAATTTAAAGGAGCCTATTGGGCCATGCCTCCACCCAACAAATTTTTTTCGAACTTCCAAAAGATATCGTGGGTCCCCCTTTGGTATTGACAGATACATCTAACAATTTAGTATGCGTAACATAAAAATGTTTTTATACCACTACTAAATAATACGATTCGAACAGCCTTGCCCCTTCAAATTAAAATTCTAAATACGCCAATAATGTTACCCAAGATGCAATCCACCGAACGTGCAATTCGAAGCCGCAATTAGCTGCTAGTTCTAACGCGTACGACTGAGCTGTGCTTGCAAATATAAGAAATATTGACATTGACAATGTTTTACTGTTTCAAAGCAATTGACTCTCTTCACACTTGTCACAATGTTTAAATGATTGTATTCAAACTTTTGAAACAATGAAGCATTTCAAACTGCATTCACTCCGCGTACAGTGTTGATTTTCGGCATCGTTGCATACAACTCCAAAGCACTAGAAGATCCATTGATTCAGTCCAAGTGCTAAATAATATTATTTCTCTGTCTGTGTATGTTGAAGTGTTTTTCAGAGTTGAATGAGGTGCCGGGCCAAACTGCAATATATTTACTGTATCTATAAGTATATGCATATATGTATGTATATATATTATAACAAATATATATTTTGTAAATATACACAGCTATATATATGTACACAAATTTCCTAACTTTGACTGAGTATTCACGATATTTTTATTTGATTCAAATATTCAACATTATATTATTCAAATTCAACTTTGTCTTCGATATTTAGCATCCAAGTTTTGCCTTAAAATTTAAGCCAGAATTTTATGAAAGGCCTTAGTATTCGTATATTTTTAGCTATGCTACACTGTTTTCACTTTATGTTTGTCCAGGTGTATTGCATTGTGCAGTTTAGTTGTTGCACAAATCCGATCGTTAAATTTCGCATAGTAGTGAAAAACAGCGGGCATCAAAGATATCGGATTTGCGTGACCGCAACTGGATGGAAACGTTCTGATATTTCGCATAATTGACGTCGCCGAAGGCTATATTACCAAGTTTACTATGTTCAAAGAACTATAGTGTATATATTGATACAAACAAAGCGTCAGCAAGTGACGAAATCCGAACTAATGTCGTACGAGCAAATCGTATCGCACAATTGTTTAAGTATATAATCTTACGAAAATACTTAAATCTAGTTCTTTTGCAGGATTTGGTGCACTATATGATCATTTGCATTGTTGTTAGTTTTTGAACGAACGCTACCTTCGGCTGCCACAACGGTTATTGCAACATACCGTCTAATGATTGAGTGATAAGTTTGGATTGAAGATAATAATATCAAAATGACAAGAATGTAGTCAATTATGGGTTCCACGCCATGTCGTGTTCTGTTAGCGACTGTGAGACAGGTTCATGTCTCAAAGATATTAAAAAGCTTGCGTTTCGAATCTTTGATAAAGCTTGAACTATAAAGTTTAGCAGTGTTCTGAAACTCAATTATTACAGTTTTGAATGCATATTTTCACCGATGTCCATTAATTTGTTGATGGATTTTAGTGAAATACGCTAGAAGTATCAGATGATTTTATAGTAATATAAACAGAATTTTAATATCAGCTCTGGTGTAAACGATACGTGAGTCACCGGAAAGAAATTGAAATTTACTGAAACTTTAACAAATTTTGCAACAAAACTGCAATACCTGGTGCATAGGAAAAATATTAAAAATGACCCTAGACAAGGTCATCAGGTATTTTATGATGTCTCAAGTTAGAAATTTTACGTTACCAGTATTTACGTACAAGTGATACCGAAAATTCTCAACTGTTAACAGTTTTCAATTTCTAATGATGATTCAACAGTGCTCGTTCACGAACGGAAGCTTGTGCAGTCAACTGTATGACCACGTACACGAAGAACGTAAGGACATTGCTTAAATTCGCGCAATTAACACTGAATTGCCACTTCGCGGAAAAAATTACTTGCAGAAGGTGACTTCGCTTTTCGTGATAAATTAATATTTTAAAGCATCCAGTGATACAGTTATTTTTGCTTAACCTTTTCTTACCAAAATTAAATTAATTTGTGTATCGTGTAACGTTTGAAACTTTCAAGGCGTAGCCAAGAACCGAAAACGGGTTGTATGATTGAAGATTGCGTTTATACGCAAACTACTCAGCTTCGCAAGAGATTTTCCTCGGGTTATTAAGTAAATTCGCAGGGCGAGCGAATAGCAACGCGTGTCCAAACATGCTCCAAACTCAGCTAATGCATCACATCACAATCTGAACTGGGATCATTAGGACACAGTGAGCACACAAGGGATAAAGCCTAAGGCACGTAAAGCCTGACGTCATCAGTTCAGATTCCACATCGAGATATGAGCGATAAGTTGTAAATTCTAAAGTCTCAATACGAACTCATCGAGGTGAGTTTGGTATTATTCGACTTAGATAGTGAATACTGTTCGTGCGATGTAAGAAATTGTACACTCACCGAGAAATTTAATTTTCGCTTATATTCGGAAAAAATTATGGAAAACAATTTTTGTTATAAATAATTCACAAACGCAAATTTTCCAAACCGCTTCGATGCGATGAACGCATGGTAGCAAAAATAAAATTGTATTTTAAAAATTGACGAGTTTCTGCGTGGATGATAATGAAAAAGAAACTACATTGGTTAAGTGTTCGACTCCATTGAAAAATTCCTTTGAACAATTTATCCTACAATTATTTAATGTTCTTTAGACTAACAGCTCCTATATTGTGTTAGGTCAAGCGTCTTACAGAGCACACTTCCAAGTACATCCCTGTGGGCAAAAAGAATATACCTATCCATAGTAAAGCAGTAAATTTTATGATGATGGGCCGCAATTTCAGCCGAAAAATGCTTAGCTATGAATATTTCCGAAATATTTGGTTTTTTCTAATCACAATCTGTTGATTGAAATATAAACTTAGAATATTTTAGGGTTTCAAGGAGCTTTTGTTTGATGCGCTATATTTTGAATTTTAAAACGATATACTTCGTTTAAATGTGAGGGACCATATAGATTTTAACTTTTAATCACAATCTGTTCATTGAAATATAAACTTCGAATATTTTAGGGTTTCAAGGAGCTTTTGTTTGGTGCGCTAGGTTTTGAATTTTAAATTAGTATACTTTGTTTAAATGTGACCGAACACTGTGCAAATTTTTACAAACTATTAAAGTGAAACTTATAAGTAAATTGCGCCGCTATGACACAGATCAAATCAACAAGAGCCCAGAAACTATATATTTCTTCATTAACTTTACCAAAATTGAACATAAATCAGGATTTAAAAGTTTTGAGCGTGGTCTGCACTTCTTCAAGACAACAGAACAGGGATTGACTTAGCAAATTGGTAAAGTTCCATTTGTTCAATGCGGTCTGAGTGTAAGGGAACCACCAACTGGCTTTGTCATGTTGTGTCCGCCCTGCTTTTACTCAGCTTGTCATCATAATTGAATTTGTAATCGTAGAAGTTGTCGTGGTCTCTATAAGAATTATATATTTTAATGTGTTTCCTTTATTCCATTCATCTTGTTCTTTTATTCCACCAACCAGTTCTATCCTGTCCAATCATTTATCGTATATGTACGGCTCTTTATATATGAATGGAATTTCAATTTAAAGTCCATTTCTGTCTATTATTGAGCTGGTCATATCTGTACTTGAACCTTTTAGCGCAATGTTTTCGAAACAAACGTTTGTTTGTTTTCTTGTTCCCGAATAAATAGTTGGAAAACTTCATAAAATTTCTGTTTTCACATGTTCTTTGTGTGTTTGTGAAATAAAGTACATTTGGAGAGGCCATAGCACTATACGCATATGGGTTACCCTCCTAATACTGCGACCTCCCTCCCTCAAAGCCCATGGACGCAGCCAGAGCTTTTCGAATAGGTGCACGAAAATTTGTAGCACAGCGTTACCATAACTTGCGCACATATACATGTGCTTAGATTTGTTGACATCCCTCAAGTGTGGCAAGTGTGGTTGCACGTTAGGGCATGGCTCCCGTGCTCCCCTTGGCTGCCCTCCTACCAAAGCACATGTATTTCCATCGCGAAGACAATTTTGGTAAGTTTGGCAAAATTAAAAAATTGGTACAAAAATTAGCACAAAATGACAAAAACTGAGGAAAATTTTATCAAGCATAAGAGAAAATTAGCAAAAACGAAAAAATGGGGCAAAATTTTAGCTACATTCAGCAAAATTATGAGTGCCTAAAAATTTCGTAAATTTCCCCTTCACTTACCTCCTCGAGGACCTCTTTTTCCGCACCGAAACCACGTGTCTTCCTAAATTCGAAAAGCTATGCCTTAAATGCAACCGTAGTATGTCCTCGTCCCGTCAAGCAAATGTAAGCAGGTGTATTTGGAAGAGCGGTTGTAGGTTGCCTATGCCCGTACTACGTTTTTACTATGTACTACATGGCACCCATTTCATTCGCGATCGGACGTATGTCCCCGATGTACGGTATTGCCTGTTTGGTAATTGTATTTAGGTTGTTGAACTGTCGTACCGTGCCGTCGGTTTGGGGATCGGTTGTGACCTACTGACTAGGTCCGTCCACGCTTTTGTTTAATGATCGAGTGTAGGTTCACAGCGAGCGTAATGAAACGCGCTTTCGGGTACTGATTGTATCAATATTGCTATAACGTACTGTGTCGTGCATTAGCGTAGCCAGGGGAGATAAACCATCCACCAGACGTTTTGTGTGCCCAATTTTCCAGAATTTCAGACGTAAATATCTTTAAAATTTTGTGCCTTCGGTGCGCTGTTGCCGTTGCAAACAAAGTTTTCTAGAAATTAGTTTTCCCGAAAAATCCGGGTAACAAACGACCCTGCTGGTACCTCGCTACTGTCTGAGAATCGGATGTGTATTCACAACAGTGCCTTAACGCGCTTTTGTTTGACGACCAGATGTAGGTTTCTAACAATATAATTGTGCTATATATTTGTGTATAATACTTTTTTTTATATATAATTTCCTGGATTATATTTGAATTTAGTGATGGAATTGGTTTCATAGCTATTTATTGTCGTACCTCTGTACATATATACAGGTCACTTGACTAAAATCCGTACGTAGTTCTCCATTCGTTGTGCCTCACACAAGATAATCAAGGTTCGCAAATCAAGAAAACCATTTTCAATCTGTATTTCACGTTAGAGTGTGCAGCCTATCACAATGATTTGAAGACTAAAATTGCCTAGTTGTTTACGAAGCTTTGTGACTCCATATAAAATTTCAATTTTGCAAAACTTTGTTGTCGATATCTTTTCAAATTTTGCATACAGCGAATTAAGAAAGAATAAAGGTTTGTTTTCATTAACAAGGACCGGTATTTAGCTGGGACTTTAATTGTGGTTTCGATTTTCGCAAATTGGTATCGAAATTGGAAATGTTTACTCAATTTGGATTCAATTATTCGGCAAAATTTGTTGTATTAATGGATAAGCTTAAATATCCTGAGACCTACCACTATATCGCATACGTATCGATATTATCAAGATACTTTCGTGATATACGAAAATTTGAAGGATTGCTAACGGACGACGTTGTGAAGCGGCACGGCGATATGTGGTAGCCATCAAACTTTAAAAAACATACAGTTATAGCAATAGAATAGACCTATGTTTTTGCAAGAAATGTACTAAGATCTGGACGTTTTGACGGAGACACGTGTAGAACGTACCACAGTGATCATAACCTACCGCCCGTCCTGTGTGACGAAATGTATTCAGGTCAGATCATATATTCGAGGCCATGTCAAACTTTGCAATCTATGTCGTATCTATCGAACATCTTGTGGTTGAACTTTCAGCATGCCAGGAGATTGCAATTATATATATTTTTAATTTATCAACACTTAGTCTAGTAACTGCCTGCCGCGTCACAAACTCTTTGCGTATGCATTGAGGTACGTGAAGTATTCGAAGAATCGTGTAAGTCACTATGCCAACCAAAACTTGGCAATGCGGTAGCTATGCGTGAGACACTTGAAAGTCCGCGGCACTTGGGGATGCTACAATTGGGCGTGCGAAAATTGGGCGTTCAACATTTGGACGTCAGTGACACTTGGACCTGCAATTGTTAGTTTTTGGCAAAAACTGGCCGCACAGGAGCTGAGGATAGGGTTCAGCGCAGAACGGCTACCGCATGCTGGGATGGTATAGGCTAAAATCTTAGACTGCCCGTAACTAGGATTTCTCGTATAGCTGGTAACACAAAGCTGTTGGGCACGCGTACCGTTCATATGTCTATATTTTTGCCTAGGCAGTGGTTGCGGTAGTCGAAATCACTAGGAGATTCCGTTTAGGGAGCGCTGTGTTAAAGGGAACATCTCCATTAAACTTGATAGCGCGGCTTAGTTGCCGCCAATAAAATGACCATGTAATTTCGTTTAGTGGTTTCTTCGTGATTGGTTATTGGGCCAGTTGATTTTTATCAAAATGCAAAGCATGAACTTGTCCTCTATTTGTCTTCTGTTTTTGGTGTTGTCCTCTATGTCGTCTATTTCGAGCTGAGTTCGAACAAATCGTTTTCAACCGATAATTCGTGTCAATAAATAGAATTTCAACCTGTACTTACTGTTTGGCTGTTAATATTCAGTTAGTATTAAGTAGATTGTAAAAGTCCTTGTGCTTGGCACCAGCCCCAGCAAAAATTCCGAATCGCTACACACTCAGTATTGATCCCTTAATGATTTGCTGGATAGCGTGTATTGATTACGAACAATACTTACACTATGAGTTGTTATAGTACTTGCAGTGTCGGCATTTCAGGATCCTAACCAAACCAAAGAAAGCAATCGATTTACGTGCAACGCTTGTGGCGCTTGGTGGCGGAAGACTCATCTGCTTGTAGCATTGCATAGCCTTAGATGAACATAAACTTAGATGCTTACTTTTTAATTTTCTGATCTGGACTGCAATATTATAAGGTCAGTTTTTATCGCTCATGTTTTGACCTGGATCAAGCGAAACTGTCGCTCCTACAAGAGATCGAGTATTATGTCGATCTCTATGTTAACTAAGCTTAAGTAGGTTGATGATACAATCAGCCAAGTTCATACATTTTCTCGAGTTCTCGAGTCACAACCACAGGCAGAAATCAATGTGATATGGAATGACTCCTCTATTTTGGCTTCAATTCAATGCAATTAAATTTGTCTAGTAGGCAAATTACATGTACCAATTCGGTTTATGATCTAGCTTTTAATATTGTTTCCATTTCAGTTAATTATAAAGTATATATGGTCATCAGTTATAATGCCGAGAAATATGGCTTATTCGCCGGATTGGGAGCAGCTGACGATTAGCGGCATTTCTAATTCAACTTGGTTATCTCCTGACCCTTCGTAACTGCTGCCACATGAGCCAGCTTAAGTTATCCTCTATTTTTAGACCAAATTGTCCTCTATTTTTTTCATGGATGCGTACATGCTCTGAAAATGATAGGGTTCATCTCTTTCGTGGGTGAATCCGCTGGGTTGCCATCATAAGGTTTCAAGAGCGCCAAATTTTTTTTCTAACGCGGCGAGTACGAGAACACAACTTTGTGTCACTTTTCCCTAACCGTTTTTAATATGGAGACCCCAAATATAATCTAGCAGATGTTACTTTTGGAATGTCTGCAGCTGTTTGCTTCTATATCCTTAAACACCGCGGGGAGCCTGTACTGTTTAGAAACTTTATAAATTGTATTTAACCCGAAAACTAAGATGTCGCAAAAATGTTTAGTTGCAATACCATGACCCCGTTGCAAATCTGCGTAACTAATTTTCGTAAACCCGGGGAGCACCCTCAGGGGTAGACCAGGGCTGCTGGGGAAGGAAGTCTCAGGGAGTAGCTTTACTGAACCTCTTCGATATGTATGGCACCGTATTTGTGTATTGTTCACATACATCTTCATGGCAATGTGAGTAATTCGTGGCAGTGAGAATAATTCCTAGGATGAATTTGATGAAGTGAGCAGCAAGTTAAGTAAATGAGGGCACACTTAGCGCTCATGCATAACATTTATGAGGTCCTGACCTTATGTGAAGGAAGTTCATAGTCTCGGAGCCCTCGTAAAGTCAGGGGCTACTAATCTCGTCTTCTCGGCTTGGACACCTTTTTCCAAGCTGGCGAAACTCTCAAATTGCAAACACACGGATTTAGTAACCACCCAATAAAAAAATAACCTTGTCATTTCGACAATAGTGCCGACTGTCCCAGTAAGCAATCACGAAGACCCCACAAATGGAATCACCTAGTCATACTCTCAGGCGGAACCATCATATTTGCTACACATGTTCCACTTAATAAGGCCCACTACGTCTTTCACAGCCCACTTTTACGATAACTACCATTGCCAAGCTATTCCAAGCACGTGTTATTCGCTCCACGATGAAATCCGTTACTCCTGGCGCAAGATTTGAGTGCATGCCAGACGCAGCACGCGGTACCCGTTTTTTCGTACATCTTTATGCTTAGCTGCCGTTTGTCGCAACCCGACTGTCACGGACGCCCAACTGTTCCACGACAAAACGTCGCACGTCCAACGGTCGCACGCCCAACTGTCGCACCCTCTAGAGACTCTGAAAATTAACAAAAAACTCCATTTGTATACAATAACAAATATTTTTCTTGTGCTAATTTCTTTTAAATTAATCAAGTAATTGGGTGTATGAATTTTTCCCGTTTAGAAAATATTTGGCCAATCGTCGTCGTCGCAATAGTTTCAACCTAAAACTTTATATACACGTAAACATAAACTTTTTGGTCTTTAACAAAGGATTTTATGAAAATTGTAATTATTTAACAAAATTGTCACGAAACTGAGGTGATGCAAAAATATTTTCTAAACTTAAAGATGTCCCAAGGCGAATTGTAGATTAGATTTCATAAACATTGGGACAATGTTGCATTGTACCAATACATAAATTAGCAGACGTATTTCGGAGCCTTTTCGGCTTGCTTTTACAGTCTGAAAATGGTTTAAAGCGTATTGAAGATACAGCTATAGTTTTTGGTATCATTCGGCTCAGCAATATATCAAATACCATCATTTTATATCAATCTTTTAATTGGCTCCAGAATTATCAATGTATCTTTAAAATTGACGAGTCTTGGGTTGGAGGCTAGCCACTAAAACGGTATATGTAGGTCAGAGACACTGAGCGGTATCATTGTGTCATTGTATAATGACACATACATTCCCATAATTCGAGGTCTCAGGGAGTAGCTGGGTCCACCGGGGAATGCCTTCGGTCTTCTAGAGGGGATTCAGGGTGTCGGCTGGGGTTGCTTTCGGCGTTGGAAAAAACACCTATCGGTTTGGCTCTACCTCGCCTTCAAAGGGGTGGGTGCCTTGTCAGGAGAGGGGGAGGGGTAGCCGAGCACTTAGGGGGTCCGGGCCTCGGGGTGGTAACCCGTCTACGACGCTATCAGGATGTATGAAAAACAATGTCAGCCGTCACTCAGTCGATGACTGCAACTTCTAGCAATAGTGATTCTTTCGAAATTCTGTACATCGTTCACATCGGGTTATATATAAAGTAGAAACCTTTATACAAATACTAGTGGTTATACATTATGTGATGGTTTCAAGATTTATCCATAAATATTTGGTAGATAGAGTGATGTCGTAATGTTGCCGCCTGTATGACGATTATTTTGGCATAGAATTTTTCTCAGTCACTCTGTGCTTCATAAGTATCGACCGCTTATATTTTATTCTGTCATCACTCAAATGTGATCACATTTTTTCTGTTATGAAGGGTGTTTCTGGGAATGCAGATGGTGGCAAAGGTATAATTTAATTGACATCGTAATAATCGTAATAAGTGAATGCGAGCCGTACGGCACGACTTTTCATTTCTTAATTCTTTTCATTTCTAATATAGCGCAGCGGAATTAAGATATATGGCTTTTAGTTATCTATTTTATCGTATAAGTAACATCATAAATCTCGTTTAGCATAAACATTAATTAAGATGTTTTAGCATAAACATTAATTAAAAAGTTAGTTAAAATCTAAATTTTAAGTCTGGCAAACGCGTTTCAGAAGCAGAACACTGCAGTAAATGTAAAGTCTCGTATGTACCAATAGGATCTGAATAAAATTTGTATTTGTATTTGTATTGTATTGCAACTAACGCTAGTCGACTAGAAAGCAATATAGTTAAATCCGGTTTGGGCCTTTACATAAAGTTATCACAACTTCGAAATACGTTTTCGCAGCGATCGCGTAATTTTTGATGACATGAAAAACTTTCCAGGTACAGCTGCTTCTTTCTTTAAAGTGCTTTGATATAACAAAAACGGTGGGTGTATACAAACACTTGTAGCATCTATGTCTTATAAATGTTAGACTAGATTTAACGAAAAAACTATGTATCCAACTAAGCTAGCTCATGAATTGCTGTGGAAATTCACAATTTAATCTAAATTTAGATATTGATTACCATCTTTTGGCTTTAAATTATCCACATATTTTTTACGTTTAAACCATCTTTTTTTTCATTTCTTTTTTTCTTCTATCATTTCTTTTTCTTCATCTTTTTTTCATCTTTTTTTTCTTTCTATCATTTCTTTTTTCTCATCTTTAAAAGTATATAAATTTATAAATCCGGTAAGTTATCTCATGGATCATAGTGCCAAGACTATATATGCTAAATTTAAATGGTTCTCATTTTTGAATATATATAAACAATATCATAGATATAGATAAAGCATTTTCTTCAACCTAATTCATCAGCTATCACCTAAATAGTCACAGCTTTGCCAATGTTTTCACAATATATTTGTCTTTTATAAACAAGGCACAACAGTTTTTGATTGGAAATATTAAAATTTTGACATCTCACGCACACCATGATAAATCACTTGTTGACGTTATCTGATCATAATAATAAATGCACACTATAAATTTTTTGCCTAAAATATATATAGTTTTATCAGGTTCTTTACAAGTTATTCCCGTACAGTAAAGAATAAAGAATGTTTTTAGTTTGATTTTAAGATATTGTATTAAGATTTGGGAACGCATATTGAGATTACTCGATCGATTTTGTAGTGACCGCAGGCACACTGAATGGTTGACCTAATTTGTTGACTGCAAAAACACCAGTTACAAAGGCTGCATCGGTTATTGTTTTGTATGATATGAAAATAGTAAATTTTATGAAAGGTAATAGCTTATCAGGAAAATTGAATTTTACAATTTGAGTCAATGGACCCGCGACAGATCATGTTATTGTAGACTTGAGGGAAGGGTTATGATCGACGTAGCACAAAATCAACTATATACTCATATTATTCTTCATGTAAACCCAGAACGTGAAGCTAAGATAGTTGTATTTCTAAATAGCGAAACTAGAAAGGCCATTTATCTAGAATACGACCTCAAAATATAGTTATCATCGGTTATTGTACTGTATCGCCATTATTTTACACACTCATACAAAACCGTTGCCTGTATCTCCTTTGTTATTTGAAACCAATGATTGCACGCGTAAGTTTGAACTTACATACACATTGCGAGCGGTATAGTTACTAGCATTAAATGTTGAATTAATATGTGCTCACGAGCAAGCAGCAATTGTGTGCATTTCGAAGAGATGTATTACACATTAGTATTACGAGTTTGATCCAGATTCGCCTGCGCAACGTAGATGTACCTAATGGACTTGTGATATTGAAGCAATATAGAACAGTTTATCTTACAATTAATAGGTATTTATTGATAGTATGTAATGCTTCAACATTTATTAAGACTTGACTCTTTAGAAGCGCTCACAAAAACTTCATTTCCACACCAAAAAATATATATGTACAGTTTCAAATTTTTAAGTTGGTTGGTTATAATGACAAAATAGAATTACAATTCCTCTCGAAAAAAGCCCAGTAATTCTGTAATGTCGGCGTATTTATTTACGTTATATATATTTTGTTCATGTTGAGTTCTTATTTAAAATATCGGTTAAAAATACTCAAAGCATATTCAAGATTTCCCTGTTCGTATCCAATGACTTGCGTTTAGAAGAGACGGAATCTTACGTTTTTAAAAGATGAAATTCTCGAAAATCGCTACTTGACAGTAAAATTGTCAAATTTTCACACAAAGACGCTAAATAGTATACCTATATCTTTCTAAGGATTCAACACACAAAAATAAAACAGTTTAATTTTTAGTAGAGTTTGTATTCGAAATAGACTTAAATTTTTTTATTCTATTGTTTTGTCATCTAACCATTGCTATAACACAAGAGTAGTTTTTTTTCATTTACCTAAGAGTTTACGATTTACTGCAATTGCGGCAATTCAAACATTATTCTTGCCTATATTTTACTAATTCGACTTTTCCACAAGAGAAATAGAGATGAGAATTTCGCCAGATTTTGTTAGATGTCCGGCTCGGCGTGTCTCAGAGAGTACTACTATCTTCACCTAACAATATTAGATGCATATCTTCCCTGTTGTTTTTTGTTGAATAAATATGCGGACGGTGCTATTAAGAGCGCCGCGTTATTTTGAACAAGGACTATGACAGTATATATACCTCAAATTTGGCATTGCACGGCTATAAACGAAAAATTAAAAAGTTGATAGATTTTAGTTTATAAATAGGTAGATAATTTGAGGCCTAAAATTGGATGTTTAAAATTTAAATGCTTGAATCCATATTACAAACCCGATTGTAATATTGAAGGTATTGCGTTAATTTGGGACAAATCGGGCAACGCATTACCATGGTGCAACAGATCGAAGACCAAAGTTTGAGTTAATTTTGTCGGAAAATATAAATTTGGACTTGGTTAAGCCTCATAAATAAACATTTTAGAACCGGCCTAATATTGTGTTCATAGGTTCCTGAAAAGTTTAGTCAAAATCAATCTTCGTATTGTCAAGTTACCAATAAATTCCAATCAGATTTGTTTGAACTTATAAGGAAAGATGATAATTTGTAACTCTTGCTCTTCAGCGGGTTGAATTACATTCAATTAGGCGTGCATAAAGACTCTATGTATTGGTTAAACGCATGAAACCAATATCAGAATATTAGAAAAGCAATACAGTTGCTAAAATGAAGTATTATATACTAAATTATATACAAGATTATCACTGCCAAAAAAAGATTTGTGCAAATTAATTACACAGCTACAGCTAATTTCTTCAATCAATTAATTTTGCACGCTTTACTTTATAAATTTCGGCAGAAATAGTACTATTTCGATATTTGAATGGCTCGATAGAGATTTAAATAAAGCAATTCTTAAATGTGATCTTTAAATTTATCTTTATTAATTATTTGAAGCATTTAAATTTATCACGAGATCTTGGTTGGTATGTACAAAATGTCGTTTCGTTATTATAAATTTGATAAGATATCATATTTGAACAGATGGAATATAAAAATGCGACTAATAAATGCCAATATGTGACGTCTTAATAACTGTGACATTGTCTTGCTTTTATAGCAAT
>JASANE010018068.1:0-19012 GCA_030248225.1 Trileptium ribeirensis
TCGGGAGGTCGGCTTTGTTTATTTGTGCTCTGCTTAATTGCTTCTCTCTGTCGAACTAAACTTTCAATAAACTCTTCTACTATCCCGTCGGCGGCAATTTGGTCCTCCGAGGGGATGTATTGTATGGGGGATCCTCTTATATATTCCATTAATTCAGTTGCATCCTGTATTTCTCCTCGGGCACGGGCGGCTTCCTCTCGTTTCATCCTTATTTCCTGCATCTCCCATTCCCATTGTGCTAGTTCATTTTGTCTTCGGGTGGTCCATCGACCAAAGGATGGTACCTGTGGATCTTTGGTTCCCCGTTCCTGCAAGGGTGATAATAGGGGTGGAATTATCCACCGTTGGGGCGGTGTCGGAAAATCGACTGTTTCCGGTGAGGTGGTCTCCGAGCTTATAGATGACGCTTGTTCGCTAGTCGGCGCGGGAACCTTAGTTGGTTTTCGTCGTGGTTTGGGCTTAGGTTTCGGTGTTGGCGCGGGTTCTAGTGGAGGTTGGCTGGTTGCTGGGACGGATTGTGCGGGTTGTGGCCTTGGAGGGGTGTGAAATGGTATGAGCCATTCGTCTGGGACATAGTCCTCTAGTGTGGCTACAAATCTTTGTGGCATCAGGGGAGTGTGTGGAAGTGGTGTAGGTGGGGCGGAGTATGCCTGACGAGGTATAGAATAGGGTTATTCATAAGACGCTGAAGGCTCATAATAGGTGTAGTATGGTGTCACTGGCTGGTCTGTTTCAGTCACTAAACGCTGTGTCTGAGGACTGCGGGATGTTTGAGTGGCGATTGCAGCTCGACGTTGGGCGGGCGTAAGGGGCGAAGTTTGGACAGCATGTTCGACTGCTGACGTTGGGGATGCCGCTTGTTCCGGAGTGTGAGGCGAGTCTTCGTCCGGGTCCTGTGAAGCGAGTAATTCCACAAGACCGAGGTCGTTTACATTGAATGGTCGCAGTGCGCGTCCGGAGTCTAACCGTTTTACCTTTAGAGGCCTTGTAGCCTCCTCAGTCCGAACGGCTCGTTCTTGTTCTTGTAGAGTTACTGGGGCGGTGTGTTGTCCATACTCAGGCGAGAAAGTACCTGGTGGTTTGTCAAGCGCGTAAGGTAGCTTAGCGGAGTCCTGGGTTGCGAGTTCCTGTGATATTGCGGGCCATTCGGCGTCCGGGGTTCTGTCAGGGTCACAGAGGGGAAGCCTATCCTGTTGCGGGGCTCCGGAAGAGTCTTGGGTCTGAATGGTCAGCTGTTCTACGGCGGTGCGGTGTATGTCTGCCTGTGCTTGCGTGTATTCTAAGTTAGGTTCTCCAATCTCTATGCTAGCGACGTCGGATGCGCCATCAATCTCCTGGCGCAACCGGTCTACGGCTTCTGGGTCTGCAGCCTGTATTTTCCTGGCGAAATATTTGTCAGCGAGGATAGTTTCTCCGGGTTCCTGTAGCGCAGCCTCAATATAAGCGGGAGGGACGGCTTTGAGCAGATCAGCCATGTCAGGGAAGCTGCTTAGCGGGCGATAGCATGGTTTGGTGCGGTTTATGTGAACTACATGATCAGAAGCATTAGGTTGTCCGGGGAGCTTAACACAAATGCAAGGTAGCATTATTTTGATGATCTGATAGGGTCCACACCACCTACGTTCTAATTTGCGTGATAGCCCGGGCGTCGTGTAGTATCGGTAGACCCACACATGGTCATTGACACGGTAGTCCGGGACCTTGATCTTACGGTTGTAATAGCGTTTTCTGTATTCCCGAGCAGATTGCATGGATCGATAGGCTCGATCCCTAATGGTAGCTAACCAACGTTGCACGTTGGCGCGATATGCTTCTGCTCCGGGGTAGCGTCCCCAATCAGTTTGTGTTTCGATTCCACCCGGCACTCGGGGTTGGAATCCGTGCATGAGCATGAATGGTGGATAGTGCGTGGAAGCATGTACTGCTGAATTGTAGGAAATTGCTGAAATCATGCAATGGCAAAGCATTATTGATATACGATCGATCATTCAATGGCAAAGGTTACTCAAACGACATGAATATAGCAAAGGCAGAACATATAACGGTAAACAACACATTTATCAATAACCATGGCACCCTGCGACACATGAAAGCTTTGTTTCCTTAAACTCTGTCTGGTACGATTTGAGGTACATTTAATCAAATTCAGCGCCGAAATCACGTAAAAGACACGTAACGGTCCGGAACGGGCCTGTTACACTAATGCAGTGTTCACAGAAAATGTGTGCACGCACAGCTCATTGTAACACATATGAGCGCGATTATTTCTACAAAACTTTTTTGAAACGTATAAATTTAAAACGTTCATATAAAATTGTCTCGCAAATTATAGTAGTTAAGATGAAAACCGCACAGGGTATTGTAAAACAGTTTTCTGCATTTAACTACGTATTGGTGAACTCTAGTCCGGCGGCATCCAGCACCCAGGCTAAATTGCGAAGAAAGTGACACACTTTCATCGCCTAATAGCCTATATTACTGCCTTAATTGCTTAAGGATATTTTGAAATTATTTAGAATGCCGATACAATTAATAATCTATTTTTCGAGCAGATAACGACTAACACAGCCTTTTAGATGGAATCTACAAGAGGGAAGGAACCATCTCCTCTTTTGGACAGCGTTCAGTGAATGGGACGATTCAGGCATTTCAGTGATACAGGCCACTACCTAATAAAGGGAACCACAAAGTGGTCACTAAGCAGAATAACCAAGTATATATAATTTTGGTAACGACTGCTAAACAGATTCACTAAACAGGATATGGCTCACTTAAACGGGACAACTATGTTTTCGATGCCCCTAACCAAACGGAACTATCTAGTTATTTCATCAATTGGGCTGACCGCTCAACGTGCAGGATTATGGGCGTTAGGTGTAACGAAATAAAATAAACATTATATGGAATATGTATGAAATATTGTCTCTTAGAATTTGTATGATGATAATTTTATACAATTATTGTGTGACATTATTGTGCTACAATTTGTATAAAAATTAACACAATACAGGCAATTGTAGGGCAAACAAACCCTACATCAAATGTGCACCAATTTGTTTACATTGTTTATGATTATGTCAACATAAGTTGTAAGAAATTGATCACAACAAATGTATGACACATTGTACATAAGTTTTACTAATTGTAACACAGAATATGTATGATTATTTACATATCCAATGTATGAATTTACATAAAAGAATTGTATAACTTGTTACGCATTGCTTTGTTTGAAATTTAACATGCATCTTATGCATGATAAATTACACATCATTTGCATGGAATTGCATACAAATAATGTATGATTATTTGCACATATTTTGTATGAAATTTCAGTTATTAAATGTAGGTTTTGTAGCACATCATTTTTGAAGCTATATAAAGTAAATATGTCATAAAATTGAAAATTAGAACAAAATTGCAATTATATACAAACATACATTAGATGTATGTTATTTCATACAAATATATATAAATTCGTACATTAGATATATCATAGTTTTAAGACAAAAATGTATGAAAATACGTACGCTAAATATATATAATTTCATACAAACAAATTTAAAAACTCATACAATATATATATTATATATTATACAAATATATATTAAAATTCATACGTTGTATATATTGCGTTTCATACAATATATATTCAAATTCATACAATGCATGCACGGTATTTGATACAAACATATGTGAATATTCTTACATTATGCTTTATATTGCATACTATAAAGTGGTAGATTTTAATTAACTAAAATTGTATTTTTTATACAATCGAATCTGAAAATTCAGACAAAAAATTAGACCGCTGCATCAAATTCCATATAAAAATGTTTTGATATTCAGACAATACAAATGTGTGAACTGTCGCGCTTAAAATGTGTATGTAAACCAGTCAACACAAATAATGTACGACACTGTACACATATATGTATGACATATAATACTAACTTTTAAGAGGGTATGTTAAATGCGTCTTGCCTTCGTGCCCAAGCTCCTATCACTAGGTCCAAATTGAAAATTGCTAACCTAACCAAGTTGACGGCTGTTAGGAATTCGCCAACCGAGGCGCTAAGTATTAAGTAAACATAAAATGTCCATTATTATACATAATATCTAGAATATTCCATGTAAGCACAAAACCTGGATTTATTATATACGAGAAATAAGTGCACTTACAAACTGTTACTATAGAGTACACATACACAAGCTTAAACACAAATGAGCCACTTTGTTTTGTGTACTACGTGGTGTTGAGATTTTTGTTTATGGCGTCCAACAAAGAATTGCGAGATCAATTTTTGCGAGGTAGTACCTGTATTTTGGTCGAAAATAAAACTGAATGTTTATTGCGAGGCCACCTGTAAAACCATGCATTTAAAATGCAATAAGTTTGCTTTGACTAATACGTTTTTAATTTTAATTTGTTTCGGGTGGAATATGAGAATGTGAATTTATAGTTTTGAGAAAATTAACGATACAAGATCATGAAGATTCAAAGAACAGAGTTACGAGTTCAGTGTGAAACCATACAACAGCATCCATATATTCTTATTTTCTTTTAGTATATGCAGCATTATAATTTATGAAACCGGATTTGTTTAGGCCTAAATTGCTAGACCATAGGTGTCGAGTGGGGAAGTTAGCCTCAAGCCCGAAAGGTCGAACCCCATGGAGACTATCCATCCCGTCGGCGCGCGGAAAATTTTGGCAAAAAATATAATCAAAACAGCAAAATTTCATGCAAAATCGGTAAAAAATAGTGGGAAATTAGGAAAATGAGAAATTACGAAAAATATACAACATTCGGGAAAGTTTCGAGTTCCTAAAATTTAATAAAACAGACCCCTTGGCCTGCAACCTAAGCCGACGGTGACCTTCGACATCTGTGTGCTAGACTGTGTGAAAATTCTTAAGAAAATTTTTCAAAATAAGGAAGCACGCAGTAATGTAGTTATTATATCTTAAGAGCAGCAAGCAAAAGTAAAGAAACAGTTTAACGGGTATGACGTGTTCGTGGTTCTATAGGAATGGATATGCGGTTTTTTGCAAACGGCATCAAGCTAAAGCAGATTTTTGCTTCTTTAGTATGTGAAACGAAGTTGTTTTCATTTGAGTTGAAAAAGCGATATTTTATAAGTAGTACGAATTGCTATCACACATTTTTTACGAAAAACAACCATCAAACCGTCGTCAAAATCTCGTTCGAAGTTCATATTTCTACAGCGAAGCTTGATAGGCATAAATCTATCAAATTGTGGTGTGTAATAATCAACGATGTTTTGCGAAAGCAAGGACTGTGAACATTCACTTGTATAAGAAACCACTAGATTTAAGCTTCGGACGTAATGAAGCTGTTTCTGCTTTGTTTGGTGTACACGGGCGAAGCCAAGCGGAGGCGCGTACCGTTAGGAAATCATTTATGACACCAACTGTCGATACATTACTTCGTTATCATATATGTGGAACATTAGATAAAAAAGGACTGCTTGAGTCGAATGCTTCCGGATTTCTGAAAGTCTAATTTTAAATAGCTGAACAACTATGTTAACAAATATACGTCGCTCAAATGCTAGAATGTGTCATTTAAACAGAATATTATGTAAGTTTGTTACTTTCGAAAGTATTTTAGGCTAGCAGAAGAAAATCAAAAATTAACGAGGTCTCTTAATAACGAATTGCAAAAAGTGAAAACTCGCGACAAAGATCGAGCAGAACTGTCCAGGGCGTTAAGCGAGGCCAAATCGTCCAGCCACGCCACCGAAGGTATTTCAGTCGCAGACAAACATGAAATCCATCGCCTAAAGGTTAGTTTGTATATTATTACAAAGAACTGCAGTGATTGTTAGCATTGTTTGATCCATAATGTTGATTATTTTTGTTCAAGTATTTAACAGTTTATGTATGTATGATGCCCTCATTATTACAGCAGTAGTGAAGCTGTGACAATTTCATGCGTTTGGCAGCTATTCATTGTTCGCTTTGAATAACAGCTGCTCTGGAACTGCTATAACTCCAGCGATCTAGCTTTTGATGAAAGCAAACAAAATTAAACACACAAAATACCGGTTGGCGTTGTCAGTTTTGGCCAAATGAACATGATTATTTTGTTCTTTATTTTTATAAATTAACCTGCTACTGGCCAACCTCACCAGTATCAAAGATGTAATTGTAACGCGAGCAAAGTCTTTTTAAATTTACTAAAATTAAGCTTTGAATTTATATAACTTTTACGCTTAGCCTAAGTAAAGTAAAAGTTGAGGGCTACTGATGTGTCGTCGCCCAGCACTGTGCTGCCATTTACGTTTAATGAGATTTGTGTTCGACACGCATTTTTAAGCAACTAACAATACGCATCGTTGTAAGACACATTTCACACATTTTGACACAAAAACTACATTTTAAAGTAGCTGTCGTGGTAATTTTAGAAGGAAATGGATGCTCTGCAATCAAAGCTTGCGGAATCGAGTTGCAGCGACGCTTCGAAACGTGCAGCTGTCGAGCAGAAACTGCTTGACGCTCAGCAGCGCTATCGACAGGCTGATGAGGCTCACCAGAATGCCGCAAAAGAGCTCGATAAAAAAGTCCAACAAACGGCACAGTATAGAAACTTAATGAAAATTCTAAAAACTAAATCTGGACAAATTAAAGAATTGAGACGACGACTGGCAAAATATGAGCCGGAATTTGTCGTTTCGGAAGATCACGATGTCTAAAATTCAATGGTTAATATAAAATGCATTACTCCTAATTTCAATATAATCACATATCGATATTAATATAAGTAATGTCGAAATAACATATACAAATTAATATTGTTTACAAAAAATATATATTGCGGTTATGCAAACATCATGACACAGTTTCATGTGAAAACAGTTCTGGATAGAATAGTCGTGGAATAGGCATTTTTGTATTGGTACAGATACTGACTTTTTGTAATTTGTAATTTGCGAAAAGCCCGAACTGTAAGGAATAAACAGTGCAGATATTGATATCTAAAATCTTAACCACATTTTTTCGAAATTTGTATTGTTAAAGTTTTGAAAATTTTTGGTTTGTAAATCTATGCAATTCACCTTTAACGAAAATAAGTACTGTTGGCCCTACAATTCAGCACTGATACTGTTGATAAAACAGTGTTTGTGATATAGTTCCTTTATATTATTAGCCAGGATTTCGCAGCCCGGTATTTTACTTTGCATTCATTTAATGGTGACTTTTAGTTAAACCAGATTCTTCAAAAACAACGGAAACTATAACACAACTTATATAGCTTTAAAGCCGTGCGTTGAAATGTCTGAACGCGCCGATACCTATATTACAAGTCGGTTGTGGTTTAACCAGCCGTGCTTTCAAGCATTTGTACGCACACCCACGGTTGTATTTTTTCTCTTTCAAAGTGGTGCTATTACACTCGTTTGAACTGGTAAAATGGAGCGATTAGAACTTTGAACGCAATTTGACTGTTGCGTAAGCTTGCTGCAATTTAGTTTATTCGCAATTTCCATTCATGTGCAGTTAAATATACGTATATAGTTTCTTCCCTTTAAAGCTACTTGTAACACAAGTTATATAGTTAAAGCCGCGCATCGAAGTGTGTTAACGCACATTTAGCTAAATTAGCTGTATTGCAAGCCAGTTGTAGCACAGCTAGGTGTGCGTTAAGAGATTTGTACGCTATTTATATCGTTCAAACTCGTGCTAATGCACTCGTCTGAACCCGCCACAGCCGTGTGTACAAAACACTTAATGCACGATGGCTGTGCTACCACTATTACTTGTAAAATTTGGGTTACAGTTGTATTTCACTGACATAGTACTGTATGAATATGTGATATGTATACTGAATAATCTCTAGTATAATTAGCGAAGTGTACTGTAATATATTCATTGAAAATAAAGGAAGAATAATTATGTTGCTAACTCGCAGTCACAAGAATGAAGGCCATGAAACACATGCACGGTACTGTATTTCACTCAATACAATGCAAATCCAGGTATGACAACAAGGTTAATAATTCTTCTACAATGGGTGATAATTAAGGTAATTAATGTCACTAGATATAAACAGCAGTGGTTTCTATACGGACCGTTCGATACTCCACAAAGCTGTAAATCACCAGAAACATGGACCTATCGGCAGTTTTGGACAGTATAACGCATTTAATAATTTTATAGCATCGATATATGCTGACAATATATGTTCCTTATTGTTAGGTATGGTTAGTGTAGCGTGCGCTATCTCTGCAAAAAATAGGTTTGATCCCTGTAGTTCTTAAGCTCAACAAGAACATACCTTCATGCTAGCTTAACTTGCAGGCGTCATCTAGAAATTATATATATATATTATATGAGGTATTGCACTAAATAAGGCACACCGTAAATTCTTCAATACCACAAGTTGCAATTTCGATGTCTTAATGCTCATCTCAACAAAATTTATTGCTTAGGTAGCATTCTAAATGTTTACGATTACATACTGCGGTATTATCGAAGTTCTATTACAATTTCTAAGATTCAAGTATTAGTGGAATATATCTGCAAAATAAAACTTTGGCGCGTTTAATTCAAACGAAAATACATTCTCAGAACTTATGCACCATTGGAATATGACTAATTTTGCAATTTTTAATCTCATACCGTATATATATTGCGTATAATTCCCACATGAGGCAATTTAGAACTCCAAACAACATCGGATATGAACAATTATTGGTCATCAAGATTATTTGTATATGATAAATAAAATTGGAATATGAATGCAGTGCACAACAATGTCGGACGCACTTGGCCTCCGGACTCAATATCTTTGAACTGTTATAATAATAAGAAATTTGGGAATAATTATACATCTACAGTGTTACTGTCATCTATTCGAACAATTCACTCTCAAACAGATTCCAAAGAATTAGATTTTAGAGCAAAATCGAAAAATTATCACTAGCATCGAACACAAGATTGTAGTCTCAAATGTAGTTAGTACATGCGCCGCAGCGCAGTGACAACGCGCACTCACGTGGCGTCTCACCTTAATAATGCTATATGTTTAAGTTATCAACGGTCCTGATGTGTTATCACTTGTTGGTTTATTTAGACCAATTATTGTTTCAAGAAAACGTAGAACACGAGTGTTCTAAAAATTGTAAACGTCCATGATCATACAACAAACATATATAGCATTTGGGGCCAATGTAACTTTTAGGGGCGGAAGTGAAAGGCATGCCATACCGTTCTCGATATACTAAGCCTAAGCTAAAGTCTCTATATGAGCCTTGTACGCCTAAGCCAAACTCGTGGGCTGCCGCCCTCGAACACCCCGCTCCAAACTATTCTTTTTTGGAACTTTATAACGTCCTGCTCCTAAAGGTGACATGAGCCGCACTTGGTACAGTAAGTAAACATAAACTGACTTCATCCTAATTTCAGTTTTTACGTGCATCAGTACAAAGCTATATAATTTTAAAATAATATATTAGTAATAAAAGTATTAAAGTAATATAAAATAAAATAAGGTAATGTTACTAAACCCAACGGTCTCAGGGCAGCTTATATTCATTCTAAACTATGTCATCAGACAATGCTTTTAAAACGGAAATTTAAAGGCAGTTTGAAAATAGTTTAGTTTAAAAATTCTGACTTGATTTGGCAAAACTAGAGGCAGCGAGATACTTGGCGTGCATATCCAAATGAGCCTGCAATGATATAAACGGACCCTAGGGTCAAGGATTTCGTTTTACGGGTATCGGTATGAGCCACAAGTTAAGTTTATGAGTCACATGGCCTGTCGGCCTCTAATATTCGATACAACCGCTCTATCTCGAATTATGAAGTGTAGTCCGTTTATATCACAATAAAACGGAATTAAACAAGAATATGTTGAGTTTCTTGTTCAAATCACTAGTAATTTGGACACCAAAAAATTAATTGCAGGCTTGTATACGCGCCATCTAGCAGTCAAGAAGATACAAGTTTATTTGGTCACAAAACTACGATGTCATGCAACATACGTTAATGTTGCAAAAACAAGACTCAAAGTTCGCTTTTTAATCTCTTGGACAGGTTTAGATGTTAGCGATGCGCAAAGTACAATCAAAGTGTTTGCGGACCGACGTGTTACAACTATGTTTTGGATAAATATTTCGTGGATGAAATTAATGTGTACTTCGTGTAATGATATAGAGATTTGTTGCAGCGGTTAGTCGCTTATTATGGAGCAGTGTGCTGCAGCTCCTTGTTTATTTCCAAGTTTTTTATCTATATGGGTGAGACCATGTTAGTAGCGTAACGTGAGTTTATATTAGTTCTTTTGTCAAGTCAGATTACAATCGTAAAAGGATTAATTCACACAAATCATGGTATTTGGGTATGTATGCGAAGAAAGATTTGTGATAAAGCAACCCGTAGGTACTGTTCGCGGTCGCTATTTTGCTATTTGGCAAGGCATTGTGTTGGAAGCGTAGAGGGAAAAAAGAAAAAATAGGTGTTTGCTTGCAAATACTACAATACACACATAAATCGCGAACATAGCTGTCCGATTCAGCATGTCATTTTATGAACGCGTACAATTTAGCTCATTGGCGAACTGTGCGCATACACAAACTGCGTCCATACATCGCATAGCTCTTGTTCGTGTTCTGTAAAATCCGAATACCGATTGTATAAATGTGACCACGAACGATTCAATTAGTGATTTTCAGAAAAGACCAACTATGGTGCACGCTCCTAAAGTAGATTACCGCACAGTGATTATGAACTCCCTCAAAACTTGGTAACAACGCCGCAAATATATACAGACGAACAGAAAAGTTATGTACGTGCAATTGAATTTAATGGGGCTCTTATGAAGATAAAATGAATCTAAATGTCCATTTTCCGCATCGCAGAGCTAAAAGTACCAAAAAATTTAGTTTGAAGTCAGATTAAAATATGTAAAAGATTTTAATTTATCGTTAATTTTACCTAGGAAATATAAAACACATATTTAGCAAAAAGAAATTTGGACACGTAGTCCTTGAATCAAAGACAAACAAACATCCAAACGAAACTCTCAAGACCGCTAAACTGCTGGCGCCATCTCACGAATGTCAGTTGGTCTGTCACAATTACAGTTGATTTTAACTTTCCAGAAATCTAACGCGTTTCTTTCCCTTGGCGTGTGTGTAACCTTGCTGTGAAGCGATTTGTCTATGATTTTTATAGTACACTGCAAAAACGTCGCCTCAGATTTTTCGGTTCTTTTTAACCCTATGTTTGAGTTAAAATTGTTTCAATTTGAACCAAATTTGACTCAAATCTTGACTGAAATTTAGTCAAATTTAACTCTAGCTTAGAGCTAAACATGTACCAACTCAAAAGTTAAAAATGTACTCAAAATTTGACGCAACGTATTTGCAGTGCGCATGTATATTCCGCTGGTTTGCTTGTTGAATTGATACCACTGACTGTTTACAGTTCAACGACCGCGTACGTTGTGCTTTGATCGCGTACACTTTAATGACGCCGTACACTTTAATAGACTCGTATTTTAATATATCTGGACCTCAAGAACAACTGTGCAGTTCAGCATGTCTTTGACGAGTTGCGTTCATGCATCATATGGCCCTCGTTGGTGTTCGCAAAATTGCGAGTACCGAATAGATAAATCCTAACTGCTAATTTTTTCACGATTTTGAATACCTAATGTCTACTCAAACGTGTACATACACAAAACTAAGCAAAGGGTGCAGATTTCATGGTATATTTATGTTAATATGCATGATATCCACATATCAAAGGTGTTTGTTGTAACTAATTCTAGTCTAGCCATTATGCTTCGAATTATATGACTTACGAGGATAAATGTGTTTTTATCCAAAAATGGATGTAGATGTATTTTCATACAGTGCAACTGGCTAAACTGTTGGTCACTTTATGGACACATGTATTTGATGTACTCGGTGTTAAAATTTTTTCCATTTTGTACTAAATATACTTAAGTAATACATGCCGAAACACAAACAGAGGTTCAGGGAGAGCTACCCCCTGAAGCCTCGAATCCTCCGAGACCCTGAAGTCCACACCTCAGGTAATGTCTACTCGTTTTGGTACTCCGCACCCCGCCTCCGAGGTCGACGACCCATTTTGTTAAGTTTCACCATGTGCTTCTCAAGTTTTGCTAAACGTACGCGCGCGGGAGCGAGGGGGGTCGTCAACTTTTTTCAGCACCCCTGGACGACAACCACCTCCTCCTTCCCCCTCCATGAGGTGATCTACCCAAAATAAGTTTGTGATTCTTTTACTGTCTTACAGAAACTGATATTCCCGTATATAAACATTAATGGTAGGTAATCAGAATAAAGTTACATTCACTATAAAAAATTTATTTATATCATATAATAACAGTAACTTAGCTGGATTTGGTATAAGATGTAGTTATCATTACCTTTCTTGCAATGGTGCAACTTGGACGGACTAAATATGAATTCAGCCATGTAACTTATATACTACTAAAATTTGAGCCAAATCCGTTCAGTTCAACCCTTGTCAGATGATAGACTGTGCCTATTATTGTTTTAAACTCAAGATATTGATTATTAAACCGCTGTGTTCACGTGATATTTTTTCCGTACATTTGGTGAAAACCGGTATTCCTGCGTCGTCAATTGCATTTTCTCAGCTAAAAATCACATTACAGAGCGTGATATTTTTGTGCAGTGTTGTCAATGCATGTAATGCAACATATATATCTATTGTATTTATCTGAAATGACTTGACACTAAATTAACGCTTGTTCATCACCGTTTTATATAACTTGCGGTCTGGTGCTCATGTGTTCATTTTTATTTATATCATTATCGCTCTAACATTAAGAGATATTAAATATCTTAATTTTTATGTATTGACATATATCGTACACCATATACAATATAATGCTTAATGCTATATTGCGATTATGAGACTATTGCTTATAAATTCCACAGCATCAGATGGGGCAGTGTATTCCATCTAGTCTCGCATCGTGAGCCGGCGCCATTTTTGAATTCGACATCAACGTCAGAGAACAAAAATTTGCCCGTTTTAATACTTTACAATTTAATGTCAACTGCCCGGAATCAACCTGGTGGAGAGATTAGCATTAATGTGAAGCTCTAATAACACTAGGTATTGCAACGATTCGAACAAATGCGAGCTCGCAGCGTACGAAAAGATAACTTGTTTTAGCTGAAATATTAACGAGATTAATTTAAGCGATACCAAAATACAATTCAACGGCAAAGTATTGCTCGCTGTCTGACGGAACATTGACGATTCGAACAAACGCGAGAGGCAGAGTGTGATAAAGTCGAAAACAAGTTTACGGCCTGACGGCTGTGAACAACATATGCAATAATAGTAGTTGAAGATATTGCATAAATTACTCATTCTATCAACATGAGAACCTCCAGGGCTTAACCTACAGTGTCTTTGTTATGATGTTGGGCCAAATTATGCTTAGCGTTTCCGTTAACTGTCTTGTTTGAGAAACAGTTCCCAAAATAACCTGGTCCTGTGGCACATTAGGATGTAAAGCCTTAAAGTGTGACACTGATGTCTTATTGTGCGACTCTCGTCTCTTAAAATGCGACAGTATAAATGCCAGTAGATACGGCGATACCAAATGAATTTTTGGGTCAATTTGTCACAGGACATTATTTATTAATAGGAATAAAGTTTCCAGGATTACATTGTTTATAAATTGATATATAAATTACGTTTAGTTAACCCTTTACGACCTGAATTATTTGTATTTTGAAAGCTGATGACCATTATAGATCGATCGTCGTATGGTGTTGAACTCGGAATAGTCGTTTGCAATGACGCTTACTAGACGTTCAGCTATCTGAAAGCTATTGCTAATATCCAAGGTTCCTCGCAAAACGATTGAACAACAATACGACCAACAGTCGTGCTTAGTGGTGAATATGGTTGGTACAACCTCCTGAACCGTAGTTAATTGTACTCGAACAAAAGAGGTAAATAACACATTTATTTACAGGGGCACAGAACGCGAGAGAGGAATGCCCCCTTAACTTTTCGTATCCAATTTCCATGTAGCGACTCCCCAAATTTTCAACGGCGTACTGCGCCCCTCCTTTTTTACGTACAATTCCCAGTATTTATGTCAGAACAATCACCGATTTCACCGCAAGCCCTTAACCATTTAACCCTTTACGACCTGAATTATTAAGCATTTTGAAAACTGATGACCATTATAGATCGATCGTCGTATGGTGTCGCACACGGAATGCTCGTTCGCAATGACGCTTTCTAGACATTCAGCTATCTGAAAGCTATTCCAAGGCTGCGCACAAAAAGGGCGTATAACAATACGTGTACCATTGTGCGGAGCCTTAATGATCATAGCAGTAGCTCCTAGATAACTCATTGAGAATTGAAGGTGACTTTCACTGAATCTTTCAATGTTCCATACCTCGCGGCGACTTACAACGCCATTGGTTTCTAAATGCAAAATAATTCTGTGAGGATGCTAAGTGTTAATACCCTCAAATTCAAAATATATAAATATTTCATAATTATTTCATTTATCATGTAGTATTGCCATAAATTTTTGAAAGATTTAAAGGAAAAAGTCGCGTTTGGTTAAAATTACGCAACGATCGTGCCAGTATCCAATGCTGAAACAAAAATCTACTCTGGACAGATATAAAAAATACAACGAGTGAATATTTTTGCTGCCAAATTTAGCCTTTTAAGCTGCCAGGAGCTTTCCGCAGGGATATCAACCTGCATTATCAATATAGGTTTAAACTAATTCACGAAACATTGATCTAGGATGGTCTTTGGATGTAATAATCCATGTCTACAATTAGGGAGTTTGAAGTAAAGGTGAAAAATTTGGCTGTCGGGCCAGGTTGAAATGTTGCAATTCCGGAACGGACCCAGACGCGATGTCCCAATTCCTGGCCTTGCCGGCCGTTGTCTGAAACAGCACAAGCCGGTAACGGCCGGTTCAAAAAATGCAGTGTCTCTGTCTTTGGGTAGGTAGCATATATTTAATGCGTTTTTTGTGCGTGTACTACGACACCACTATACATACTTATAGAAGGTAGTGGGTACACCCTGATGCGACGGACTCTCCCTTTGTCGGTGCAAAGCGCCGACTCGTCACCTCGACTGATTGCGACCCTTGAACTCATAGGCCCCGCACCCCCGCTTTTTCGTCCTCGCCGTCTGACCTAAAGCATGTACATGCACAACACACGGAAACAAGATGATTACGAATAATGTAATTGTTAGCTTCATGTGGAATTGCACCTAGAACATAAAAATTAAAACCCGATTAAGACCAGGATTTTGGCCAATATGGGAACGGACAGGCCGAATTGTTAATACCTGACAGGGCTAGGCTGAAAAGTATCGACCAATTTCTGCCTGTGATGTAACAACGGTCGCAGCTGTCGCACATTAGACTTCTCTCTTAGATTAAGAAATATAAATGTCTCAGTTTTGGCATCTTGCCGCACATTAGGTATTCATTCTTTAAAGCGCGCTGCAGGTACACAAATCGCTTATAAAATTAGAGAAGAAAAAGCTTGTTCTTCTGAAATTTTCCAACCTATAATCTGGCAAAATTTCAAGAGCCTAAGTTGAAAAATGAGCATTCATTGTGAAGCGCAAACAAACACAAGCATAGGCGCCGTGTAAATCCGCCCTTAACACTGAGGGGACAGTACAATTTTGGGGACCAATACCTATTGTGATACGCAAATACAATAAATATGAATTTTTTTGAAAAATATTGGAGGGGGCTTGTTCATAAATTATATCTTGTAACGGTGTATGTGGATATCTAGGTTTACGAATTGTATCTTGCAATTAGATTTTAGCTGTTGAAGTTCTGGTTTTGCGCACTTTTTTCATATGATTAAGTAAAGCCCAATTTCACAGTACTAGTTGGTAATTCGAGATTAGACCGCTGTATCCGCTCAATGATTGAAGCCGGTGCGTTGGAAATGCCAAAGATATGCACTGCTGCAACGAAAGCGGAAAACAAGGTATAACATATTGAATCATTGTAATTGTTTTAAGCACAAGTTATAGTTGTTGTAGTATTGACTTAAGATTATGATCATACCACTGTGGAAACGCTACGTGATCAAACGTTGTGCACCCTTTCGATATTTAGGCTGTGAGAATTTGTAGATTGTGCAACTACGTGTGGATTTCTACTTTCCTTCGATACATGGAAAATATCAACATCCATATGATAGGAAAAATATAGTTGACCATATTTCGTTGCAGCCTGTTATGGCTAGCAATGAATAACCTTCGTTATATACATGTTTAATTGTTTAATGAAACAAGTTAGGACATACATACAAATTTGCAGTATTTCATAGTTTCATAAATATAGCATGGAAAAGGCGACCATTGTGACCATTTACGTGTTATGCGGCGTTCACGTTATATGTCGACGTTTAAAACCTATGTACACCACACAGTGTCAGGCACACTGTCGACAACATGGTGTCTTAGACACCCCCTGTCTTTTATAAATTTTTTCAAAAGTAGCTAGCTAAGGTTATTGCCACGTTTCGACGTTATCAAGCACAACGTGTCTTCATGCAGTTTTGTTGACAGTGCGGCATTATTTCATCAACGTTCAAGTAGAATAGATTCAAATATTTAGAATAAAGAAAAACTACACACCACAGTTGACTAATAAACCGCATTAGCTACATACGGTATCCGTTACAATTAATTCGCGCCACATTGGTAACTAAGGGTGTGTACAACACTGTAAAGAAAAAATGTGGCAGTTAGGTTTGTGTCGTACACTCTCGGAAATTTATTTACGATATGGGTGTCACCCTGCCTGTCTATAGAGTAGGGTCGCGACCACAAGAGGACAAAAGCTCCAACCACCAGTGACATTATAACGTGAATGCCGCATAAAGCAAAATAAAATATAATCATACGCAATTAGCACGGTGCAGTTTAATATTTTAGACAGTACAGCTTGTTAAGACATCGTATCTGCACATCGGTGAAGTAGTTTACTTGCGTTAACTTTTCCACATGATTTGTCTACCTCGGTAATTGCTCAATCATGCATTTTATATATATCAGCCGGTGAACATTTTTTAGATCTGTGTTCAAAACAGACTTAATATACTACACTAACTTGCGTCATATGTAGCATGCTAAAATGTGAAAGCTGGTTTCATTACTGGCAGTTTAAATTTACCCGGTGTTTTCCGAGCAGAAATTATGATTAATCTGTTCCTACGGCATTAGTAATTTACCGTTGTATAGCAATGGCTACCGCCACACACCTAGTGCTACAATATTATCTATGTAATGTGAAACTTCATTACTTAAGGGTCTGTAAAAGCCGATTATGATTTTAATACAAGAGATATTGAATCCTTAAGACAAAACGAGGTACGCTGTCTGAAAGCTGCGACAGTATTTAAGAGTATGTATGTATATATATATATATATATATACATACATCTCTAAATACTGTCGCAGCCATACTATTTTGTCTTAATATCTCTTGTATTAAAATCATAGTCAGCTTTCCTTTAAGTAATGAAGTTTCACATTACATGCAATAATCTATTATTAGCACTAGTATATAGCAGTAGTGCAACGGTAAATTATAATAGTAATTACTGCTCGGACGTTGCCAAATTGAACAATTTCACATTTTTGACATGCTGCCGTGTGACGCAATTTTAGTTAAGCGCGGAGAATAAATGTGATATATATGTATAAAAAATGCATGATTTGAGCAATTCCGGTAGATCGTGTGGAAAAAAGTTAACGCAGAGTAAACTACTTCAGCCGATGTGCAGATCAATATATTCTAACAACTTGTTAAACTGCACCCATCTAATACATATGGTACATTATTTTTATTTATTTTCTAGGCGTCACATTATAATCCCATCGTGCTATTTGGTCGCGACCCAGGCTAATTTTTTTTTTTTTTTTTTTTTTTTTCCATCGTAAAATTCCAACCCCGAGAGCTGTAGGAGCGCGAACCTAACTGTAGCATTCTTTACACGGTGCCATTATTTTACGCCCTTGAGGTTTGAATTTTTGTGACAGTGTAAAAAAATACGTATGTAGCTAATGCGGTTTGACTAGAGTCAAATATGATATAGTTTTTACCTTTATTCTAAATATTTGAATATGTATTGTACTGAACGTTGATGAGAAGTGAGACCGGCATCTCGAGAACAAACTGTATAAAAAGACACATTCTAGAATGACGTGCGAAACGTGGCAATAAGACTTAGGCTGGCTACTTTTTGAAAAAAGTATAAAAGACAGGGGGGTGTGCAACGCCTTGTAGAAACATGCCTGATTTGTGGTGTACATAGGTTAAACTGAGCATAACGTGAACGCGGCATGACGCGTAAATGTGGTTTTTCCATGCACTATTTATGAAACTTATTGCTCCGAATTTGTATGTATATGTCCTAACTTGTTCGATTTGAACGATTAAACATGTATATATAACGAAGGTATTTCGTCTCGCCGTAACAGCTGCAACGAAATATGAGTATATTTTGCTACTATTATTGAATATTAATATTTTCCCGTGTCAAAAAAAAAAATCCAGCAGGTAATTGCACAATCTACAAATTCTCACAGCCTAAAAATATCGAAAGGTAGAACATTTTGGATCACGCATAATAATCCATTAATTATTTTTAAGTAGATACTACAACAACTATAACTTGTGCTTAAAACTTCGGATTACGATGATTCAATATGTTATACCTTGTTTTCCGCTTTCAGTTTGCAGCGGTACCGTATATTTTGGCATTTCCGACGCACCGGCTTATATTTAAGACGGATACAGCGGTCTCGTCTCGAATTACCAACTACGGTACTCTGGAAAATTGGGCTTTCTTAATCATATGAAAAAAGTGCGCGGGACCAGAACTCAACAGCTAAACTCTAAATTGCCAATTACTCGTAGACCTAAGAAAATATCCCCGCATACGCATTA